>JAGJRP010001157.1:0-20432 GCA_022832235.1 Lepidurus couesii
GCAGGTCACACTGATTGTGCGACTTTGGCGACTTGTATCCCTTAATTTTTGGCGAGATATTGGCGACTTTGGACGAAAATTTGGTGGTCATTCATAAAAAAAACTTGGCAACACTGGTAACGCTATCTGCACGGCGTTCAGCGGAGCCCACAAGTCGCGAGGCGAAGGAAAGGTCATTTTTTGTGATTGAGTTTTTAAATTAACCAAAGCACCTAGAGACTTGTTTACGCATTCTAAATAAAGATAATTGTGCCGCCCCTAAGAATAAAATGTCTTATTTTTTGGAGGATGTGAGGTAAGAGTTGGCTGGGCTAAGCTGTCGAGCAAGTCCCCAGACAACGCCCACTCAATAAGAGCCTTTTACTTTGTTGCTCAGAAGCACTAAAAAGTGTAATACCTAGGCTAGACGGGACAAGTTAATGATCATCAAGCTAATGATCATCAACAAAATACATACAAATTCAATGTCTTTAACTCAGGTAGAAGGATTAACTCGGAGTTGATGATCATTTATAACTTGTCCCGTCTATAGCCNCATCAAGCTAATGATCATCAACAAAATACATACAAATTCAATGTCTTTAACTCAGGTAGAAGGATTAACTCGGAGTTGATGATCATTTATAACTTGTCCCGTCTATAGCCTTGGTATAAATTGTTTGAAAAATTGCTTTTAATAAGAAAATAATTAAAACAAAAACTCAGATGACTTTCGATTTCTTTGCTTGACAACATGCACAAATTTTTATCGAATAACCTCGAATCTACTTAAGTTTACGTAAGTAATTGCGTACCTTTCTTTCTCGCAATGTAGAGTTCGTTAATTTGCATATTTTATTATGTATAATTATAAGGTATTGCGTCCTTCAGACGAAATAAAAGTTAAATAACATCATTGTGTTATACGGTTAATATATTTATAGTTTCATATAATGAATTTACGTTAAAATGTTGCCAAGAAATAAAGTTACATATACATAGTACCCAACACGCAAGTCTAGTTGGTCGGCAGCACTATCGCTTATATAGAATTCAATCCAAAGGCATGCCCCTCTTTATCTACGGTATTCATTTCGGACACGGCAGGCGTCCACGTGGGTTTTTTGGTTGTGGTTCGTTTCGCTAGATATTTTAAATGGTGAGCTTGGTAGAAATGGACGAAGAAGAAACAAGTGAAGTAAGAACTGCCACTGTAAAGCCCACTCATGGGATTGACCAGCATTTCTTGGATTGCTTTTGGAAATTGGCCGAACCCAAGGAGGATGTGCGAGTTGAAGCCGGTCTTGCTTTAATCAAACACCTTGTTAAAAACAAACTTGTAAGGTTTTTCGAAAGATTGTTGCATTCAAATAATGTTTATTCTTATCTTATAGGTAAACACTAAAGAGCTGGATTATGGGCTTTCACGTCTAATCAAGGGCCTGTCGTCGTCCAGGGCCTATGCTAGACAAGGATTTTTCACAGTACTGACAGCTTTGCTGAAAACTTTGCCATCTGATGTGCTCACTAATACAAGTTATGCAGAAGCTGTTAAAAAGTTTCTCGTTCCTAAAGGGGATAAAACGGTATAAAAAAAATCTATTATTGTCTTATTTTTTAACTTCCCGGTTGAAATTTAGGAGAAAAATGATATTTACACTGGGCAAATTCTTGCATATGGCGCGTTTATTAAGTCTGGGCGACTTGAAAATTTAAATGGTTCAGACGCACCTATATTACATGAACTTTTGGAAGGTTTACTTGCCGCATCGAAGCAAAAAAACCACTTACATTCCTTGGCCCTGAGTTTCGTTGCTGAGCTACTGCAGGCTGAAGTAATCCGAGCTTGAAAGTTACCGAAGGTTCACTAACTGGATATCTCTTAGTGCTCAGAAAAGCTTGTAGAATCTCATGTGTGGACTTTGCTGCAACCAGAAGTAGTGATGCCTTGGGAACAGCAAACCCCAGATACGCTGTGGCTTTTATTCCTTATAACTGGCAAATACCCTACCCTAATCAAGTCTAAGCAATTAAAGGAACTTCTTGGGTGCAAGCGCCTAACGGATGAAAGCTGTTTTACGTCCATCGCTCAGACGTTAACGGTATTTAAGTTTCTAAATATAAACCATCCCTTTTGGATTCCAACCTCTTTTGCATCCTTAGAAGCAACAGGCTACTTCCGATCACACTGCGTTTCATCAAGAATTGATGACCCGACTGTCCGAGAAGGGAATGGTTGTCAAGTTTTGGGAAGATGCGTTTATTCCCTGTGCTAGTGAACAGAGGGTGAAAGGAAGTGTCGTTTTGTCGTTACTCAAATTCGCTTTGCTTTCCATCCAAGACAGAAATGAGGTAAACATTATAAATGTGAAATTTTTGTATTAATAATGAAATGGATTAGATTCCGAGTTTGTTATCGGATGTTGTTATCCGTATTATTGTATCTACTGCTCGCAAAGAAGAAACTTCGTTGTTACATCTAGCTGTAGAGTGCTTGGATGTATTAAAAACTCGTCTTTCTGAGGAAGACGTAACTGCGGAAACACAGATTAAAGTACTTGATCGGTTAACTCAACCTCCAGCTTCAGTCGTCTTCGATAAGCTTACTGGTAACATACGTAGTTTCTTTTAATCAAGTTTATTTAAATTTACAACCCTGCAGGAACGAACATTTTGGCTGAGTTGACTGCAGTTTTGAAATCCGAAGCTGTACATCACTTGGCTACCTTATATAAAAGTTGCATTGAAAACGTCGAAGTCAAAAATCAAGACAGAGTTTACTCCGTGTACCACCTCGCCAAGTAGTGCTCACTTTACCATGACGTTGGCTTTAGTTACACTTGTCCTTTCTGTTTCAGGTTGGTGAGCCACCCGGCAATACAGGGAGAAGTAGACTGGAAAGCCGAACAGCTGCAATTCTTAATTAAGCTTTCTATCCAAGGCAATGCGAAAAACGCAAATGGAACTTGGGATTTTTCACGAGATTTGTGTTCTGCCCTACGAGAAGGATTTTACAAGTCTTTAGATAATCCTTGCAAAAAGTTACCCGATTTGGCAAAATTACTCTACCAAGTTGTCAGTTTCTGCGATGGCTTGATAGAAGATTATCCGAAGCTGCTACCCAATGATAAGGCACTATGCTTTTTCTAATTTTAAGGTCGAATGACCTTTATCTGTGCTTCCTTTGTTTGCCCATAACTCCGGTTGCTCTTCTTCCACATCGAATGTTTCTTTTCTTATTCGATCCGTTATGAACATAGGCTAACTATCTTCTATTTTTCTTTTAGGCTTCTAAAGCTTGGAAGGCTATGCTAAGCCAAGTGACACTGTTGCGCGCTACCGGTTTGAAGAAGGCGCAAAAGCCCCAATCTCAAGACTGGGTCAATCAGATTTTCCAAGTGCTTTTTTTGCATATGGGTTTACAATTGATTCGCGAACCTGAGATGGCTTCGGAAGTTCTAGAAGAGCTGGAGCTTTGCTACCAGAAAGCGTCGCAAAAGCCCAAAAAGACACTCCCGGCACGAAAATCCGCCAGCAAAGTTATCGACAAGGGAGAAGAAACCAGCGAAGAAGAGCCGCATTGGTTGGAAGTAGTGACAGACATTCTCTTGTCACTTTTGTCTCAGAGCCGTCATTTGCTGAGAAGCTTAGTGCTTTGCGTATGGGCCATTATTTTGCCTCATCTGACACCCGCAGCTTTACAGCAAATTTTAGACGTACGTAAAACTTTTTAACATAAAGGCTATTAGCGCTCGTTTTTTGTTGTTTTTTTTAACGGTCCTTTGTTTTCCGTTCAGGTGGTTGATCCTACTAAGCAAGAGAAGCCGTTAGTCAATGCCAATGAAGATGAAAGTGAAAGCGAAGACAGCGATGACGAAGACGCTGAAGGGGAAGAAATTGAGGAAAATGAGGAAACAATGGAAGCGGACGAAGAAGACGAAGAAATGGACGAGGATGAGGACGATGAACAAGAAACAGTCACTGATAAGCTTCGCTTAGAAATCCGGGCAGCGTTGGGTGATGCTGCAGCCATGACAGACAACGTAAACTAAGCCAGACACTTCTGCCATTGGCAATTGTCTGCTTTTGATATGAACCACTATTGATGCGCCTTCTCTTTGTGTAACGTACAGGAATCCGTGGATGTTGACGACATGTCCGATTCGGAAATGCAACGAGTAGATCAAGCTTTAGAAGCCGCATTTCGCCAATATCGAGTGGCTCGACCAGCTCCCTTAACAGCCAAACAACGCTTAAAACAGCCTAAAGATGATACGACATTAATGCACTTCCGCTTAAGATGCTTAGATCTTCTTGACAACCTTTTGGCCCAAGATGCCCCATTGGCTTTGGTGATGATGCTCCCCGAACCCCTTCTGGCGTGTCTGGAGTTTACTGCCAAAGACGGTCGCCAAAAGCCTTTGGAAGAAAAACTTCGGTAAGTTTTGCTTCACCTTTTTGTCGGTGAATGTAGTTTCTAAAAGCGGTTTGCGAGTGGGTGAGCCCTTCGTCTGTTTAATGAGTCGTTTCAAATGTTTTAGAACGCTGGTACGGAAGTTAGCAAATGTGAGGAAATTTTCCTCCGTGGGCGACATCACGCTGAGTGGGTTGGAGGAGTTATTGGAAATCCTGCTCCAGAAACCTTATCAAGGTTAGCGCTAAATTGAGTTGGACGTTTAATGAGCATCCGTTAACATGGACGATGTGTACGTCGCTTTTCCTTCTCTCTTACCATTATCCCCCTGCAGCTCCGTCCCTCATGCCCCAATTAGGTGACGATTTGGCATTATGTGCCACGCTGGTCGTGCGTGGAAGTATATACGTTGTAAAGGGCCATGAAGACACTACTGAAACTCTCCAGAAAAGCAAGAAAAAGAAGAAGCAATCCTCTGCGAGTGTCGTGTCGCCTACGCTTTTGCCGAAAATACTGAGCCTGTATACCGTAGCTGTGGAAAAATACTTTGCGAAACGGTAAAAGCTGGTTTGAAAGGGGACCTTGAAACCCCCCGTAACACTTAAGTTGAAATCCTTATCTATTTTTTCTCCTCTTTTTTTAATCCTTATCTGTCGCGGTTGTCGTCGGCTAAACAGGGATTCGCCCTTACCTTTCGCCTTGTTTTCCCGGGTTTTGCAAATGTCCTGGCCGGATGCTTGGCAGCTCGGCATGACTTTAATCAAGCCCGCTTTTAACATGCAGCTCCCGCCCTTTCGACGCATCCAGGCTTTGCAATTATTGACGGCTCTTTACCGGAACCATACAGCGTTAGAGGCTGCGAGTCCGTCTACTTTAGGCGAATTGGTCAGAAACTTCCTGAGCGAGGCCAGTAAGGTAAAACTCGCCTATTTCCTCTCTCTGTCTTTCTTGCTATCGCTCCGTAAAAGGAGTGTTTTTTCCTCAAAACACGGGATAATAATGGATTGAATAGGTGTTGATGAATACCACGACGGAGAGCTTCAAACCCAAATATTTTGCAGAACTATTTTCGTTTCTAAGAATTGTGCACCAGACCTTAACCAGCGGAAATGTGACAGCGGATCTTGAAGAAGAGCAAGTCTGGGGCGAAATTAAGCAAGCAATTTTATTTTTCCGAGACAATGTAGCAGTGAAGCAGCAACTAGATATGAAGCGAGCGATTAAACGCTTGGCTTTAGTTTTACGACTCAATTTGAACACTCCCAGGTAAGATTTAAAAGCTTGTCTTGCCTTTATTTTTTTTTATTTATTTTTTCCCGGATTTTTTCCCCTTATTTTGTTGCGTTGTGAACGAACTAGCTACTTACCTGATTTTTTTTTCTTGTGTGAATTTCTTTATGCGGCTTAAAAAGTCGTGGCGTAAAACGTGGTTCGGGAGATGATGAGGCCCAAGAGCAACAGACGAAGAAAAAATCGAAAACAGATAATGGCGGTAAGGTTCGACCTCCGCTGAATACTAATGAAGACAACAATGGCCGAGAAGAAGATGAGCCAACAAAAGTAGGCGACGAGGACCAGGATTCCGAGCCAAAAGAGACAGACGAGCTGCTTCAGAAGAAGAAGAAAAAGAAGAGCTCGGGCAAAGACAGGAAAGAAGCCAAAGCTCTACGACTGACGTCCCTTTCAAAAGGCATGGAGCAAGTACGTTTTGCCGGTGCAACTTTGGAAGATCCCAACGAAGAATTGGAAGAACGTCAAATGGTAGAGGATGATGCCCAAGTTGCGCCTGAAAAATCCCTAAAGAAGATTAAGAGGAAGAAGGACGCCAGAAATTGAAAGAACATGCATGCCCCTCCTTCCTCCCTTTTTGTACCAGCTGTGCCGGGCGGAGGGATGCTGAGAATATAATTTGACTCTTAAGACTATATATTTTAAAATCAACGTTTTTATTGAAGTCCCAACTTCCTCCTTTTTACAGCTGCCGGATTTAACTTGGGAGCTTTCACTTTTATTTTTTCTCCAAGTAGATTTGTGCTGGCACAAATGACTGCAGCGCTCAAATTGAGCGCTAGCTGAAGCTCCCGCTTCAGTGCGCAGCCATCAGCTGTAATAGTGAATTACCTCGTGTCTGTCCAAATTAGACAGCCATTTATTACCCTAGGTTAAAATAGGTCTTCAGACGAACATTCCACCCAGGTTTTATTTCGGCTAAATGAAAGCTCGGATACTGATGTGTTTTTTTTATATATTTTTTTTTGGTAAAGGTATATTGCATCCGTTAAGGCCCGCTTTTTTTCGTTTCTGTGCAAGTTTGAAGAGATTTCGTTATTTAAACTTCGGTATATATATGCGTGTTTAGGTTCTTTGAGCAGTGTTCTTTTTGTTATTTTAACTCCAATAAGGATGCTGTTTCTAGCAAATCACACAACGATGTCTTCGCCTCCTTCGAGCAACGTTGCTATTACTGCTTTCTTCATTGGGTCGACGGGCAAAGCTGTGCTGCTGTGTACCGATGCTTTTACGGTTCATTGTTACTGAACTTGCCTGCTCCTGAGTCCCGGGAATTAAGAGTCTCACGGTTTCACGAAATAAGGCCATGACGTGCCAATGATTGCGAGCGCTGCATTCCACATAACGATGTTTGAGTTTTCGCACCACGGTTGCCCAATCGTTCTCTCGTGTTTCGCGTTTGTCCCCGTTCTTGGCATGGCCATTACCATGAGTCCATTTCTGGGATTCAGTAGAGGCAGTCGGTACCAAGTCGAGCTTATTTCCCACGAAAACGATGAAGGGCGGGTCCGTGTTGGCGGTTGCCACGCTAGCTAGAATTTGCTCGCGAAGACTCCGCACATAGGCAAAAGAGGCTCGGTTTGACACGTCAAAGACTAACAGGTAAGCTGCAGCGTTTCGTACGCTACTGAATCGTCCATTTCGTGTAGTCGTGGCGAAAGCACTCCACTCATCCAAAGTCTCTATATGGAAGAACGCGGTCCCATCGATGATATTCAAGTTGAAGACTTCTCCATCCAGGATGCAAGTACTCTGATACAGCTGGGGTCTCTTTGTCCAGGAAGAATGCTCACAGTAATCTTGGCACAAGAACTGCTAAGAGAAGGAACCGAGACAACAAAGAAATAATCAAGAAATAGAACAAGTCACATGGACCAGCATGCAGCCGCGTGCAGATATAAAAAGCCGAATGATAAAAAAAGGTCGCCTTCTTTATCGGTGGGTTTTTTGCACGGGAATCCGGAAAACAGACCTGTCGGTTGCTGAGACAAGGTTAGGTACATAAACGAATGTTGGCTTCGCTGTGCGTTGCGCGCTAACTGTATTTGTTGTCGCGTTTTTGTGGACTGGTGTCGGGACAAAGAAAAGTTCGCTCCGAAAGCAACCTTTCAATCAACACCCCGGCACCCGACCTCGTTTGGATGGAGTAACAAACGGATATTGTTAGAATTATGACAGATACATTAAACGACTAATCGAACGACAACTTTTTTTTAAAAAAATAGAGCCACAAATCTAGATTTTAGTACGTAATGTTTCTTTACGTCAGGTAGAAATTAAACAGTTAAAGGAGATTCCAGGAAATTTAGGGTCCCGTGCTGGTTATGTGATGTCACAGACGTATCGGTATATATCCTGTGAAACCAAAAGCTTTTGTTTACTGTTTCATGCATAGAAGTAAACAGCAATAAAGGTCGGCAAGCCACGCCATGCTACGTCTGCGACTTCATATAAGCTAAAGTTTTCATGCCAATAATTCGTGAATGGTTGCTAAAAAATTTTCGAGCGAAGTAAAAGGCTAGAATAATATCTACATGCAAAACCACAAGAAATCTCATCTGCCATCATGGTAGCTGTTATGGCCCTTTTTATATATCGGCTTCGTTTTATTTAACTTTTGTGTCGCGTCCAAGCAACAGAGAATAAACCAATATCATAACGTGCGTCTTTTGGTGAGAATAAGCCCCTTCAACGTTTTACACAGGTCCGGGTTAAGGGGGCGTGAAAACAGTTATCCCGCTGGCACCTTGGCCACGTACGGATATATGGGAGACATCAAAGTGACCTACTCAGCTGGAACAGTAGATTGAATGGCATCGTAGTGGGCCAGGGCGCGCATCCTTCTGTGCTTTTTCGATGGCGACATGGGTTTATTGAGATTGAAAGCACGGCAGGGTAAAGCAAGATCGCCACAATCGATCCCTTTCTCAAACTTTCCGAACCTTGCTCAGTTCGGTGGTGCGTACAGGAGTAAAACTTTTTTTTAATACTAGGGAAAGCCTGTGACTGCTGACGGTCGTCAGCTTGGTTCATATAGTCTTATCGTCTGAACCAATCTAGAAGTTAACTTCCGTGGGCTATAAACATTGTTCTTTTGCCGTCGTAACCATTTTGTCTGTATCCATATACTGGCCCTTTTATATTGACTGTATTGGTTCTTCAGCAGATATAAAATTTATATAAGAGGTCCCTGTTGGTTTGAACTTTTCCAATACTTATTGGTTGCCAGAAAGCGACACTTGGTCCTTTCCATACGACTCGCATTTTAAATGACTCCTTATTGACAGTCGTTGGATCAAGTACATAGTCATATACATGTAAATTATAGGCAACATTACCGTTGGGAGTCTTTTCCGCTCTTTTTTGTGTTTGATTGCTTTTACCGATTGATGCATCGCAGCACTTAACAAGTTTGCATTTCAAGCTATCCTTTATTCTCTACTTGAGCGGGCGAAGAAAAAGTTGTGAGACGCTTTATTTCGTGCTGGATTTTGGCTTCGTCTGGATGAAGGAAACGTAGTGTAACACATGTTTTTGGCCAGCATTCAAACTCCTTGCCGTCAGCTTTTCCGCCTACGTGCCCTTTAAAATCTGGAAACTTAGTTTTCTTTCTTTCTATATTCACTAGCACGACCTTGTGTGCAAATAAGCTGTGCAAACGTAATAACATGCGGGACCCGATGTAAGTTGGGAATTTGGATCACCAGCTTAGTTAGGGAAAGGAGGGAGGGGGTTAGGGGAGTACCTAGATTTGAGCTTCCTTAATTCATTTAGCTTCTCGTCGTTATATAGATAGAAATCCTTGACAGATAACATACACGCAGACCGCTATTCTCTCTCAAATCAAAGTCGATGGCTATTCTGTAAGCTGTATTTGTAACATGGCTTACGCGTCAGCAGCTTTGCTGCAGGGGGAAGAAGGAAACTATTGAAACCATTAATTTTCTCTTCCTCCTTAATTTCGTCCTCCGTCCCTTGCCGCTGTGAGTGGTCCAACTTGATAACAACTCGGTCTGTTATTAAGAGCAGAGTTTGGTAGTCCGAAGTGTAACTTGCGCGAAAAACTCTTCTAAACGGAATGCCCTAACAGCGTTTTTCTTGTCCATATAAGAAGCGAAGGAATATACGTGCGTTCTTGCGGGAAGCTTGACTTCAAATTCTTCAGCTGCAGCGGCAAAGCGGCAAATTCTGTGGTTTATAATTACTCGTCCGCTCGTTTTCCCTTTACTACTTGAGAACGCTTTTGGATTGCATAGTTGAGGCGGACTTTCGGACAAAAGAAATGACTCTGGGAAGATGACGGTCCCCCCTAACCCCCCCCCAAAAAAGTATGTCCCAGCACTTTGCTGTCGCCAGGATTGTTATTAGCGGCCTCGGTGGGATATAGGAATGTGGGTTACTATAGAGGGCGCTCTCTCGTTTTTTAGCCGTAGGTTTGCGCTTCACGAAGCACGACTATCGATTTAACATTAACGAGCGGACCTCCTCCGTGCATCGAGTCTCGTTCACTTTTGTTGTCGCTGTTGGTCTTCGCATGGAGGAGTAATGGTTGACTGCTGCCAGCTCAATGGAGGAGCAGCAGGTGCTCTAGTTTACACACCTTCGCTGTTTAGCCGGTATGGTTCGAGTAGGAGTATTTACCCAACACATATTTATCGTCCTCCACCTTTGCATATGTACTATTCAAATCCCCCCCCCCCAAAAAAAAAAAAAAACTACTAAGCAAACAAACACCAAGTCGGAGTAAATGGACGAGCCCCGGTTACGATCAACATTTACTCGGGTTACATTTCAGCAGGCCCGTACCGGGGGGGGGGGGGGGTCGGGGATTTAACCCCCCCGAATTTTTTTTTCTCCATAGCGATATTCACATAACTCCCCCCACCCTCGGAACCAAGATTCTGGGTACGGGCCTGCATTTCAGTATTCATTATTTGTATCGTTGTGCTATCGGAAAGGCAGGGCAAACTAACGCCACGAGTTCCCGCCTGACCCTAAAGAAAACATCGGTTGCTTTTATATTTTGGACGGTATGGTAAGATTAGTTACGTTACTTTTTTAAAAGTTACATCACCTGCTAGGTGTATTTTGTTAATCTACTCGCCGTAACACATATATCAAATGGTACTTTGCCCTATATAAAATACTGCACTACCTTTGTCTGTTTTCATAGTTTGCCGGGTGTTTTAGGGGGTTCCGAAAGATAAGATATGCAAGAGGCCACAGCAGGTAATAGCGTATTAGCTACACATGGTATACAATCTCATTTCAGGGAGCCCCTTCCAGGAAGCGGGATCAAGGCTATAGACAGAGTCCATAGAAATGGAACGAAACATCTCCAAATCGTTGGGGGAAAGAAGGAAAAGCTCTAAATTTAATTAGAAGGCACGCATTACCCGTACGATGGACGTCTTGCCAACACGGCGGTCTCCTAAGACGACAATTTTGTAAACAGGATGTTGGTGCGGCACCGTCTCCATGTGAATCTATAAACCAATCAGTCGTATTATTTCCCGTTGCCCATTAAATGCATAGAGCAGAGCATAGGTAGGAGCGTAACCCGCGTTAATAATATATTGGTAAAAATAAATTATCGCCTTTTAACAAATGTGGTCCCCTCTCCCCAGAACCCTTTCAATTCGACGGCGATTGTTCACGAGAAAAAAAAAAGAACGAACAGGACAACTTGTCGATAACTTTGATCGGTTGACTCATTCTTAAGCGCAAACCATAGTACTTTTCCTCGGGGGAGTTCCAGCATGAGCTACAAAGCGCAGTGTAAATGTATAAAAAGGCTTCTCAATATATACCTTGATCTGGTAGCAAGGATCTACCCTAAACCTCGCTTCCCATTCGCATTGATTTAGGTTTGTACCGCGGCCTTCGTTACGTTATAGGCTCGAGCCTTGGCTCCTGATGTGTATCGAGAAAGTCAAGCCAACGTTTCTTTTTTTTCTTTCCAATACTATTTAACTTGCCAAGCCTGGTAGCTGGTACACATACTATGTGTGGCCGAGTTTATATTATGCCGCCTCATAAAGCTTCCACTCAAGCTAGAAAAAGCTAAGCAAAGTCTTTTCCTCAAGCTCGATAACATTATAGCCAACAAAAAAGCGTTTAGGTTTACTGACGAGGCCTCAAGACGCTCTATATCGAGCTTGCGGTGGGCGCAGAGCAACAAAAACTGATTTATGGTTCCTTGATCTCGTAGTGATGAGGCTAATAGCGAATAAAGAAAAAAGAAAGAAAAATACTCGAAGAAAAATCGTAATAAAATAACATAAACCTCATATTGGATAAAAACTATAAAGCCAATCTAGTTTTATCAGGAAGAATTCCAAGCTCAGTGAAGGGTTTCACTTCCTTGTTAGGGTCGTCATGGCTCCCTGACAAGAATAGTTTATTTTTTACCAACGGGATGGGTTTCTTTATAATCGTTAGAGGTTGTCATGCATTCTGTGTACGTTTTGTTGCATTATTGATAGTATAAAGTGCATGCCATAGTTAAATCAAAACGTTGTAATTAACCTGCGAACGGTAACAAGAAGCGACATACATAAAAAATAAAACTATGGTTTATCGCTTCTTCTAAATTCCGAGCCTATTCTTAAGACAGATAATTCCATAGCGGGCGAATTTAAGGGTATAGTTATACTCTTTCAATTCTTTCTCGCCTTTCTTTTATCAGCATCCGCGATCATGGGGAGCTGATGTGCGAAGCAAATCTGCACGCAAAGTAAGCCTTTCATTAGAAGTTTTCATCAAATTCAAACACTACTTGGTCACGATTCCATTTTGGCGAATGCTTGACTATAAGGAAGAAATCTTAAATAAAAATAAAAGGGGATTAAGGGGCGCAAGTGGAGAAGGGATCCAAAATAAGTTTAGATACTTTATAGCGGAGTTCGAAATATTTGTTAAAACTCCCGAGCAAAGCTTCTCTGCTACAGACCAAATAGTACACGGATCCCTTTGGAATTTTTCTTCAAACTATCAGCGTTAGAAAACTTAAAGCTTAATAATTCTGACAGTCTCAATTTTGGGTGCAGGGTATTGATCCATATGATTCATATGAATCAATATTGTTTCTTTGATTGAGACAATTAAGGAAAATAAGTCTTTATATAGAGGCGTACACATTCTAGGAAATTATATTGAGTCCAATTACGAATGTTACGGGGGGAATTTTATTTTTTTATTTAAGCTTCCCCTGTACCACATTCTGCTACTGAAATAAATAAAGGTCCAAAAGAAAGTAAGGAGTGGGAGGATAAAGCCAGGATTCACTGCTTGAGACGGGAGACGAAGAAAAATAAGGCCTCCGCCAAAGGATACTTTTGTTGTCCTTGACAAGCAAATGCTTCTTGGCAACATGGGTGGGATCTTGTAGAACGATGCCTGTGTGTCGGCAAACAAGTAATATACTGTGTAGAATTCACTTTAAAAACAAAACAAATAAGAGTTACGAATTCAGCACCTCAACTTGCATTTACATTCTAGCTCTTTTGGACTGTTCTTCTACGAGACATACACAAAAAAGAAAAAAAAATGTCCGTATCGTATAAAACTTGCTACAGAGCTCTTACGCGTGCTAAAGTTCCTTTGCACTTCTGTTTTTAGTAGCATCGAGGGAAGTATCCCCTTTGCTATAAAACGAGAGCTGTCTGCAGTTCCTTTAGGTTATCTCTGCTCCAGGGCCCTGTTGCTGACACCGGAGACGAACTTGCAGAACATTTCTGCCAACCACAAGGGAGACAGTTTTCCTTCTGTCCGCGTTCTTTACGGTGGAGTAATATTTCTTACTGCTGAAAAGGGAATCCTTTTTTTTTTTTTTAGATTACCCAGACTCAACAGTAAAAGCTCTGGCACAACGAAAACTTAAGAGTTGATTTTCTCACCAAAAACTTTCCTAGTCATTTGTTGACTACGTATTAAACGGTTTGTTTTCAGTTTGAAGTTACCAAGACTTTCTTATTTTTTGCCTGTTTCAATGACCGGTTTGTGAAAAGAGATCGAACAAAGGCACAGAGTTATCCATTACGAGAAAGGCACGAACGGTGCGAAAATAAATCCCTGTCGACCGATTTTTTTCTGCTCGTTATTAATGGGTGTAGGAATAGATAATAAATTCCGAGTTATTCGCAAACAACGTCTTGTGATTTTATTGTTTTTGCTTGAGGGGATCTCGCATACTCGTTAATTATTTAGCCAGCTTGCTTTTCATGTAAACTATCCCCAAAAAATTTCTCTACTACTTGTTTATTCAAAGTTTACGGAATGTGGTAATGAATCTTCCTTACCAAGCAATTCCACAGCAGCGCAGTAATGACGGAGCTGGCTTTTAGGATACTACCGTAAGTCGATTACGACGTCCGGTAGCGTCCGGATGCGCGACAAAATTCACATGAAGTTCTTGCCACACTGAGCAACCTTGTATTGCTCATGTCATTAGGAAGGCTGGGTGTGAAAGACTGAGGTCGCCGAGTCCTTTGAATCGTTGACTCACTCGCCGGAATACCACTATTCCGGCCCACCATAGTCCCATACATGGATATACATTGAAAAGACATGCGCGCCAGCTTTTCAGGATATCGTACCCCGTGAAGGTCCAGAGATATAAGGTTTTGTGGCATGAATATAACATGAAAAACGTATTGGAGACCAAAGAAAACCAAACTACGAGCACTCCTTTGTACTCGCTACTTTTGCTGCCTTATAATGTCCCATTTCGTTTGCGCTCATCGAGGATGCACTTTCATGAGAAACGCTCTCAATATCCGGCACACTTTTTCTCCAGAACAGTGTGGGGCTTCCATTCAGTATGTTAGGGGGGGGGGGGGTTGTATTAAATTCAAATGCGTGAGTACAATACAATCTTGGGTATATCCTTGGGTATATCGAGCACAGAAAAGGAAATACGTACACAAATCCTTTCCATTGCGCTGTCAGAATGTGGAACTAAATTATTGGACAGCAGACATACCAGCTATATTATTCAATGGCCTATTATAGCGGCTCCACAGGTTGTCGAATTAGCCCCAAATGTATCCATACGGCAAAATATAGATAAAAAATATTATGTATTCTCTAACCCTTTAAGATTAACCTCAACAAGCAAACTTAGTTTGACGTGATATATATAGGATTGATCGATCTTTATCAATATAACCTGAGTTAATTTGATGGTGAGGTTGACAGGCTACCGAAGCCTGTTTTCGACTACGGGGATCAGTGTTCTGGAACTTCCCAGGAAACTCCGTTCCGTTCCGCTCCGCTCCGCTTTTTTGGGCGGAACGGGAACGGAACGGCGTTAAACTGAAAATGGCAGGGAACGGAACGGTTTTTTGGGGAAATTTACCGTTCCCTGAACGTTCCCATACAACGCCACCTAGCATCTAGGCAATGTAGTGTTTGTAGTGTTACTTATTTTTATTTTTCATCACTGAAATAGGGATTCCTAAAGTAGCGGTGGCTATATATATGCATATATAGGGAGGAATTGGAAGAGTAAACTTACTGATTTGGCCCTAACTTCTAATTATTTTATAATATAATTAATAAATTGCTCTTTTAGTTTCAATTCATTTTTATTAAACATAATAGCTCATAAATTAATTTTTTTAATTGTTTTCCATAAAATTATCTGATCTTTGAGCGGAACGGATCTGGAACGGGACGAATCTCTATATTGGGGCGGAACGGCCGTTCGGAACGCGTTCTTTTGGAAATTTTGACTAAATAGAACGGAACGGAGCGGCAGAAGTTGACTGAAGAACGTTAGGGAACGACGTTCCGGAAAAAAAGAAGTTCCGTAACACTGACGGGGATAGCATGATTTATTCACTGAGAGGACGGGGAATAGATCACTTTCCCGGGTTAGAAGTATATTTAGTTCTGGCGAAGTAGCTGCTTCTGACCCCTGGTGGCCGGTGTACAAGTCCAACGTCACATTCATATCGCAACAGGTGATTAGGTAGGAAGGGTGGAGGTTGGGTTACTGGTTCCGGTATGTGTTAAAAAGTGTGTGTAAGTGACTGAATAATATAAACGTTGATAGTCAGCACTTAGACCACTCTCAATTGACACCATTTATTGAAGGTAAGTGACTATGGTATTGCTTTGGTAGAAATTAAAACTAAAGACTCAGTAGAAATCACCTAGTCATGCAGCTAGCCACAAGGCAAAAGCCAATGGAATAGCTTCTGGGGAGGTATCTTGAAAGGAAAAGGAAAGTGAAGTAAACGTAATACTGCAACAATTAGAAGTTCCTTAGTAACTTTGCACCTGGTAGGAAGTACACTTTTCACTTAAGCCACCACAGTCTCGCCTTTGTCCTGATATACATATTTATCTCTAGACTTTTTTCACAATTAAGTCTGCGTGCGTGTGTCTTATACGCAAGTGTTTATATGTAAGAAGTCAGAATTGTAGGCAAGGTAAAACTAAAAGCATATATTATATTTTACACTTACAGGTGACTAGTTTTAAGCTGATCCTTGTTGCGTAACATTACAAGTTTTCGTGGAGTAATAAGATTCGTTTTATACAGGTTTAATTTGTGTTGTCTCTTCTAAGACATTTTCAATTCTTTATGACGTGCAAGTCATGTATAGTCAATTTCTCTAACCGTTGTCCTTCATTGTGTAACCTAGAGTTTTCCCTTTGGTCAACTCAGAAGGAGTACAGACGTTTTTGTACTGTGACTTGAGACACTTTTGTTTTTCGACAAGTTGACCTACATTTCTGAAGGTAAGTAAAAGTGTGCACGTTTTTATACTCCTTTGTTCTCACACATAAGAATCGGACATTTTTATTTTTATTTCTTCTAGCCATGGACGCTGTTCCGCCACCTCCCATGTTCGGTGTTCTAGATGTAGTTCTATTAGCAGCAATGGCTGGATTTGGAGTTTATTGGGTTTATTTTCGAAATAAAAACTCCATTTCCTCATCTACCCCACCAAAGCCGTCCTATACTATGCAGTAATTCACCTATTGATCTTTTCAATTAGGCCTACGTTTCTTGTTGAATAAAATCATTTTTTCTCTTTTGTTCCTTGCCACAGACCCACCATGTTAAACCGCGCGTCCGACTCAAGCTTTATTAGCAAAATGAAAGCGTCAGGAAGACAAGTTGTGGTATTTTATGGAAGTCAGACCGGTACCGCTGAAGAGTTCGGTGGACGATTGGCCAAAGAGTCTGCCCGTTACGGCTTAAAAGCAATGGTAGCAGATCCCGAAGAATGTGATATGGTAGAAGCATTATTATACGTCCCTTTTGTTATAAGTTTGTTGGGCAACGAATTGCTAATATTTTCCATTTTCGTTTTTAGGAGGAATTAGTAAAGCTCGGCGAAATAGAAAACTCGCTGGCCTTATTCTGTGTAGCAACATATGGTGAGGGAGATCCCACTGATAACGCTCAGCCCTTCTACGAATGGTTGCAAGCAGGCGATGCGGATTTATCCGGAGTTAACTATGCAGTAAGTTGAGATTCCTCTGTTGCCGTTTCTCTTTCGTTGTTTATCTTATGGGTGTCAACTTAACAAAGGTTTTCGGCTTGGGAAACAAGACGTACGAGCATTTCAATGCCATGGGCAACTATGTAGATAAACGTATAACCGAGCTTGGGGGTAAACGCGTCATGGAAGCTGGAGTGGGAGATGACGATGCCAAGTATACTGTTTCAAGCCATTTTTGCAGTATTTAACGTTTTTAATTGGTACAGTATGGAAGAAGACTTTGTAACCTGGAAAGATAGATTGTGGCCAGCCGTGTTAGATTATTTCGGCTTGGAGCTTAATTTGCAAGATATTAGCATGCGTCAGTATCGTCTGGTCACTTGTGAGGATGCTCCTCCGGCTCCTGAAAAGATTTTCACAGGAGAAATAGCCCGCTTGAAAGCCTATGCAAACCAAAGACCGTAAATATTCTAAATGCAGTCTGGGAGTCGAATTTGTTATTCCTTTACGTTTAACTTATTAGACCATTTGATGCTAAGAACCCTTTCTTGGCTTCTGTTGTGGAATGGAGAGAACTACATAAAGCAGGCGACCGATCATGCATGCATATCGAGTTCGACATTACAGGATCGAAATTGCGTTACGACGCGGGTAATTATTCTAAATACGATTTCTTAATTCACTTGTGATACACATGTGTATTTTTTTTTTTCGTTTAGGTGATCATATAGCCGTATACCCAGTGAATGATACTGACTTGGTTAACAAGTTCGGAGCACTATTAGACGTGGACTTGGAAACAGTTTTTTCTCTTGTTAACGTCGATGGTAAGTTTTTTATTTCGTAAATATAAGAATTGGTTTACAGCGAAAGACCACTTTAGAGGACAGCACCAAGAAGCATCCCTTCCCTTGCCCTTGCACGTACCGTACAGCGTTGATGTATTATTTGGATATCACTTCGAACCCCCGCACGCACGTGTTGAAAGAGTTGGCAGATTGCACCACTGACGAACAGGTACTAAATTAGTAACGATCAGCTGTCTTCATTGCCGTGAACGCGTTTTAAATGTTGCATTTACATACTGAACATTTAGGACAAAGCCAAGTTGTTGCTTATGAGCGGCGGAACCACGGAGGGCAAGGAGTTGTACCAGCGTTGGGTCCTAGACGAGAACCGAAGTGTTTTACATATCCTGGAAGACGTGCCTACCTGCAAGCCACCCATTGATTTAGTCTGTGAATTACTGCCTCGCCTACAATCTCGGTATTACTCCATCTCGTCATCTGCCAAAGTAAAACTCCGTCAGAATTTTATGCACCTTTTTCCTCGGATTTAAAAAAATAAATAAAACATGATTTCCTTAGGTTTCGGTTAACCGTGTGCATATCACTGCTGTGAAAGTTCATTATACGACGCCTACGGGTAAAGAAGTAAAAGGTGTAGCTACCACTTACTTAGCTAACAAAAAACCTGCCCCTTTGCCTGACACTCCACCCACTCTGGTTCCCGTATTTATCCGCAAGTCGCAATTCAGGTATAATTCTCCTCTCCCAAGCTGCTATAGAGCATGTACATTTTGAATGAACACCTTTTCATTGTTAGGTTGCCAGCTCGCCCTCAAACTCCTATAATTATGGTGGGTCCCGGCACAGGAGTGGCGCCTTTTAGGGGCTTTATCCAGGAACGCTCGCACTTAAAAGAAGAGGGCAAACCAGTTGGGGAAACTATTCTTTTCTATGGATGTCGCAATCGAGCCGAGGACTTCCTTTACGAAGAAGAATTCAACCATTTTACGGGCCAAGGCGTCCTTACAGTAAAACAGTTGCCGTATGTTTCGAGATCGGTTTCTTTTAACCCGTTGTTGTATTTGGTCTATTAGTTGCATGTGGCTTTCTCTCGTGAGAAGCTTCAGAAGGTCTACGTGACACATTTGCTGAAAGAACAAGCAGCGACTGTATGGCGGATACTGGGAGAAGAGAATGGACACTTTTATGTCTGCGGGCAAGTGTTTCCTTTGTTATTTCCTTAACATTATTATACGTTCAGGGTACAATTAGTTCGGAACAGTTGTTAAGACGAAGTAAAATTTACTCAGTTTTGTATTTCGAATTGATATTTACTACTTGTGTATGAATTTAATGGTTTCCTTTTTTGTAGGGATGCGCGTAACATGGCACGTGATGTCCATGATATTATTGTGAACATCGCACGTGAACATGGGAAGATGAGCGAATCTGAAGCTTTAGCTTACGTTAAAAAGATGGAGACGCAGCGACGTTATTCGGCAGATGTTTGGAGTTAATGCAAGTTTAGACAGCATTATATGCACAAGCTGACTTTAAATATCGAAGCATGGATTCGGTCTATTATTATTAGATTATGTAGCGGGTTACATTTCACTTTAACGCAAAAAGTCCGCTGTCACGCTCTAGAGAGCGCGCTTTTGTAGTGTCTTTAGAAAAGGTTCTGCGTAGGTAGGGTTAAATAGTTCAAACTATTGGGTGGTGGTCGGGATTCGCAATCGTAATTTTTTAAATTTTCATTTTGCTTGAAGAACGAATGTTTCTGGGGTAAAAAGTGTGTGCGAATATTCAAGGTTTCAACTTGAAGAGACCATCTGTAGCCGCCTGGAATGTTATGGCAGTTAAAAGCTGTTTTATGCGTTTTATAATTCTGTATTTTACAGCTATAATACAATACAGACGAAACAAAAAGGTGTTTTTGGAGAAAGGTAAAATCTTTCCGGGTCCAGTTGGTTGGCGCTTTGCTTCCTGAGTGCCTCCTATAATGTACCCAGTTATCAATTGGTTACCCCACTTGAATCCCTAATTAGGCGCCGTGTATAAGTGAGTCTGCGTGTTATAGTTTTCACCACCCAAAAATTACTTGGACTTGTTTTCCGTCTTAGCTTCTAGGGTTTTCTATGTTCATCTTAGGTACCGAGACTGTTAAATATTAGGGTTGTGCATACAAGAAAAAAAAAAATGGAAATAAAATGTGCACGCATATGTAAAGGCCGTAAATCATTAGAATTCTGTCGTTGTACCTACAAGAGAAATACTTTACTTGGCACTCCGAGCTAATTGTCTTGCTTGTTGTCACTTATTCAGAGCTGCATTGCGCTCGTTTTGGAACGAGCGCACTCGTTCGCGCGCTCTTTTACAAAATGGCGAGCGCGCTCGCGATCGCTCGCAAATTTGTAAGAAGAGCGCGCTCGCGTATTTTTTTCAAATGATATTCGTATTATTAGTTGTAAAAATATATTGCTTTTATTTGTTTATTATTTA
>JAGJRP010001158.1:0-20254 GCA_022832235.1 Lepidurus couesii
TCCTACTGTTATTTTTTTTTAAATATAGGCTCTTACCTTTCTTGGGTTGTTTCCACAGTGGTCGGGAAGTGGGCTCTTTTGGTCTACTGAGTGGGCTCCTTTGGTCCAGGGGTGGGCTCTTTTGGAACCGGGCTCCTTTGCACTAGGTGGGCTCTTTTGGAACTGGGCTCCTTCGTCCTATAGCTGTCCAATTAGATGCGTGGAGGCGTTACCCCATTTATTTATTCGTTCGATCTTCAGCTTGGTTCAGCTTGGGAAGTGCATGGGGTTTCGGTTTGTTTATCTCGATTTCTTGTGGCATAATTTAACTTAGTAAAGCTATTTGGATGAAAATGACTTCCATTGTAAAATTCCAAGCTCTTTCGGGAGCACTGGACGAATCCCCGTATTGTTATCTTCTGCAAGTGGACGACTTTACCTTCTTGCTTGATTGTGGTTGGGATGAGAAGTTCGATGACGTTTATATAGCCGAAGTTATCAAGTAGAAAAATTAAATTAATTTTCACTTCCTTGAACTCGAATTAACTGATTCTTTTCCTAGGCATGTGCCTCAAATTGATGCTGTTTTATTGTCATTCCCTGATCCTTTACACATTGGAGCTTTGCCGTACTTGGTCGGCAAGTGCGGTCTTACGTGCCCTGTCTATTCTACAGTTCCCGTTTACAAGATGGGTCAGATGTTCATGTATGACATTTACCAAGTAATTTTTACCTTAAAGTTTTGAAAAGAAAAAGAAGAATTTTGGTGTTTTTCTTCATATTAGTCCAGGCAAAATGGGGAAGATTTCAGTTTATTTACGCTAGACGATGTCGACGCAGCTTTTGACAAAATTATCCAACTGAAATATAATCAGAGTTGTGGCCTCAAGGGCAAAGGTTATGGTTTAACCATTACTCCCCTTCCAGCGGGGCACATGTTGGGAGGTACTGCATGGAAGATCGTAAAAGACGGGGAGGAAGATATCGTCTACGCTGTGGACTACAATCACAAAAAGGAAAGGCATCTCAACAGCTGCGAGTTGGAAAAAATCCAACGGCCCTCCCTTCTCATTACCGATGGTTATAATGCCACGTATCAACAGCCCAGAAGAAGGGCCAGAGACGAGAAACTAATGAGTAAGCATAACTTTTTTGACGTTATAACGAGAGATTCTTAAAATTCAGATTCTTAAAATTTGTAAAAAAAAATTTTTACTTTAATTTTTTTAGCAAATATCTTACAAACTCTGCGAAACAATGGTAATGTACTCGTGGCAGTCGACACCGCTGGACGTGTTTTGGAGCTTTCGCATATGTTGGACCAGTTGTGGAGAAACAAAGAGTCTGGCTTGATGGCCTACTCATTAGCCATGCTGAATAATGTTAGCTACAACGTAGTCGAGTTCGCTAAATCCCAAGTAGAGTATTTAAAAATAAACCTCCCCTCGCATTTAACGACGTTTGCTGAAGATTGAATGGATGAGCGATAAGCTGATGAGATCTTTCGAAGGCGCAAGAAACAATCCGTTTCAGTTTAAGCACTTGCAACTGTGTCACAGCATGGCGGAACTTAATCGAGTGCCTTCACCCAAAGTAAGTGGTTCAGGACAATTAATGTCAAAGTTGTAACCCTTTCGAACAGGTGGTCTTGGCCAGTACGCCCGATATGGAATGTGGTTTTTCAAGGGAATTATTTGCTCAGTGGTGTGAAAATCCCAGGAATTCCATCGTCATCACGAGCCGGTAATTAATAAGGTTTTAGTCCAATAATCAATGCATCATATGAATAGATCGAGTCCTGGGACCCTGTCTCGGAGACTGATCGATAATCGTAATTTAAAAAAAGTTACGCTTGAAATCCACAAGAGAGTCAAACTTGAAGGCAGCGAATTAGAAGAATATATGAGAAAAGAAAAGGAGAAAGTTGTCGAAAATAACTTGAAAATTGAACCCATGTAAGTGAAATGTTGCATTAGAGATAGTCAATCTGTAGTGCAAGTGTTATTAGGCTAGAAGATGAATCCAGTGATTCGGAAGATGAAATGAACACGGCAATCAAGGGCAAACATGACATCATACTCAAATCCGAAGATAAAATCAATGTCACTGGATTCTTCAAGTCGAGCCGCAAACAGTTTCCCATGTATCCGTATCACGAGGAAAAAGTTCGGTCGGATGAATACGGAGAAATTATAAGGTGACATATGTCGGTTTTTGTTTTCTTTTATGATTTGAAAATTTAGGCCAGAGGATTTTACTGTGGTGGATGGCATTGAGGAAATCGAGATCGATAAGCCTGAAAAGAAGCGCAAATTTGGCAAAAAGGATGAAGAAGCACCTGGTACTTTAATGATCTACATTTAGTATCCTTTCGGGCCAAAATTTACGTAACTTTTGGCGATAGATGCGCCGGAAGTGCCTACTAAATGTGTAACAGAAACAGTTACGCTAGCTATTATGGCGAGTGTAACTTACATCGACTTCGAGGGCAGATCCGATGGTGAATCCATTCAAAAGATTGTCCAACAAATGAGACCTCGACGTACGGTACTGGTTCGTGGTACTGCTGAAGCATGTGATGTCCTGGCCTCATTACTTTTAACAAACCCTGCTGCCGGTGTACCAGGTCCTACTGGTGAATGCAAAGTCTTTATTCCTAAAATTGGAGATATTGTTGACGCCACCATGGAAAGTCATATATTCCAGGTATAGTTTTTTCTGACGTCAGTCCTTCACATTCAATATAACTATTGATCTTTCCTTCAGGTTCGCCTCAAAGATTCGCTGCTGTCTTCACTCAACTTTAGTCGCATAAAAGAGGGCGAAGTGGCGTGGTTAGATGGGAAAATTGCCTTTCACTGGGAGGATATGCAAGATATTACCTTAGACGAAGATCCTAGTAAAGGTATACATTTCTCTCATCAAAATTACATTGGCTTTTCTATTCCTGTTTTTTCCCTTGGCATGGAAAATTAAATTAATATGTAACATCTTGGTTTTGGTGCTCTAGAGGGAATAGCGATTACCAAGAAAGGTCTGGCACCAGTTTTAGAACCGTTGAGTGCCGACGAAGTAAGATTTTGTATTTATTGTTAGATGTCTATTGATTTTGGCTATGGGGGATAAATGTAGGTTGCTGGGCACAGTGCGACGTTTATAAATGAATTGAAGTTGTCGGACTTTAAGCAAGTACTGGTCAAGTATGGCATTTCCTCCGAATTCGTGGGTGGTGTGCTCTGGTGTTGCAATGCAACAGTAGGATTAAGAAAGGTGGCTATTTATGTTCACTTTAATATTTTGTTACTAAGCTTTTGTCTCATTCTGTGTCAGAATGAAGCGGGGCAGATGATTCTTGAAGGCTGCTTATCCGAAGATTACTTCAAAGTGCGAGATATCCTGTATGAGCAGTACGCTATTGTTTGAGTTTTGAAAATCGTATGCGGAAATTTTGATACATGAATTAACCAAGGTTTGACTTCTGTTATATTCTTTGAGTTTCGTTTTTTTTTCTCTTCTGGAATTTTTAAATTTCGCGCCATTAGCACAACAAACAAAAACACAAGCCTAGTAAGAAGGGTTGCAAGTCTCGTTGTTTCTTATTTCTATTTTCCGTTTCTCTATACTGTAATGTGGATTCGGCACGTGTATATCTTATTTTGTTGTCGACAAAATATTGTAGGAGCAAATTCTATATTCAATTTAAAAGAAAAAGTTGTGATTTAACCTTTTGAACCCGGATTTCAGGAGGTAAGTGGACAATTTTAATGTTTTTATTACTTGCACGCAGAATGAAAAAAATTAGTTTAAAAACCTCGAAACAATAACAAATCATAAGTCAAGCGTGTAGATGCTGCTGAACACAAATTACAAAAGTTACACATTGAATTGTCATTTCATTTAAGGCTGAAAAATTTGAAATTTAGGTGTGACGCCGTATTATACCACATAATCTAAGCTAACTGCGTTTCAACTTCGCGTCGTGTCACTCTTTTGTTTTGTCATTATCTCTGTGGTGAACGTGGGTTTTAAGATTTCGTTATGGAACTTTTAACGAGATTGTCTCATGCAAGTCATAGCAAGTTCCACTGCCTGCCGCGCAAAAACAAGCTGCGAGTTCCATACTGCTGGTATCCCGGCGTGCAGTACTGCTCTTCTTATAATTCACGACAAATAACGTACCCTTACCCTCGTTGCCGCTTAGCCCCAGTGCCCAACTCATTAAGCAGCGCCTTGAAGCATGCGACCAATGTGTTTTTGTCCTTCCAAAGGCCCACATATCTCTGTCCTCCTACGTCCCTCCATTTCTCGTCTACCTCTTCGTCTTCCACGACCCCTTCAGAAAAAGAAGCTGATCTAAAAAGCCAAGTATGGTGCTAATTTTTTTTTCCCGATGATGACATCCTTTATTCTTTCTCTCTCCTTTTGTAGTTATACCGAGAAAACATTTGGACGATACCCAATATTCTTTGTGTTGGTCGAGTGGCACTTTGCCCGTACTTGGGCTATCTAGTCATCCAAGCAAATTATCCGACAGCGTTGGGCGTTTTTATCTTCGCTGGAATAACCGACTTGGTATAAATGATCTCTTGCTCTGATCTGAATCAAGAGAATGTTGTTCGTTCTTATAGTTGGATGGGTGGATTGCCCGGAATTTCAAGAATCAAGCCTCCCTAGTCGGCAGTTTTCTTGATCCCATGGCAGATAAACTTCTGATAGGCACACTTTTCATTACCCTGACTTACGTGGAACTAATACCAGGTTGCGTCGGCATAGAAACTAAGCACTTATATCTAAGCTAATTTTTTAACTTTCCATTTTTAAACTGTACATAGGTTTACTTACGGGTCTCATTATTACTAGAGATGTCCTCCTAATGGCATCTGGATTTTATATCCGCTATGTATCACTCCCGCCACCAGTATTTATTCCATATCAGCTTTTGAAGTTTTTTTTTTTAATAACTTTTTCCTAGAAAACTCTCCAACGTTATTTCGATTTGGGTCGACCTACAGCCCAACTGTCGCCGACGTTCATCAGCAAAATCAATACTGCGTTACAATTAGCCTTGGTGGCGACCACTTTAGGGGCTCCAATTGCAGGCTATGTGGATCACCCTGTCTTGACAGGTTTATGGTAGAATAATAACCCCGTCTTTTTAAAAATTTACCCGCATTTTAACGAGTGTTTTGTGTTCTCAAGGTACACGATAGCTGGTACGACCATTCTTTCCGGCTTGAGTTACTTGTTCGCGAAGAACACGTATACAATTTTGAAAGACAAGCGCAAATGGTAAAGTTGAGAATTCATGTTCGTCTTTTTATAATGTTACTATGTATTGTCAAAGAGATTTTTTTTTTAAGTACCTTGTACAGAGATATATCTAACATTCAAAACTTGTGCCAACTCGTTTACTTTTCTTTCTTTTTGTACATTGAAGTCAGTCGGTTAACGCTTAGAAAGTTTCTTGGTGAGATTCTACGACTGGATTAGTGGTCGTGGTAGTGGCCATGGTCAGAGCTTCAGTGGCACCCATCGATAAGCAATACGCAGAAGATGGTTGACGCCGTAAGGCTCGCCTTGAACCCAGATCATAGAATCCTATCGTGGAAAACTAAGTTTGAAGTTGTGTATTTTGGTTGTTTTTATTCACTACCCGAGTGTGGACGATCGCCTTCCACGTGTCGACAGGACTGACACGTACGGGAAAAGCTATTTCGCCGCCGAGCACATGACCGGATTAACATTCGTCGAAAGTTTGAGGACATAAAACTGCAAATATAGTTAAAGCCGCTCTAATATTGTCGTAGAAGATAAAGAGAAAGACTCGTACCTGTAGATTATGGGATTTAAGCAGGAATGGACAAAGGGGAGAATGTTGAACGCCACACGTAGGTTATAGAATGTTTGGGAGTAGCTTGATAAACCCCATTTTATGAGTGCGTTGAGTATCAGGCGTGGACCCCAGCAGATCAGGAATAGAATGACGACTAGAATAAGCATTTTGATGACCTAAGAATTTTCGATGGGTTAATTTTACGCTTTCCCTCTAAGTGAAGCGTAACTTACTTGTTTACGTGCTTGTTTGGCTTCATCACTGCTCCGCTGACTATGTTTGGGAGCAAAGCGTGTATTAGTTGGAGTAGGCTGAGCAATTTGAGTTGAATTTGAAGGTGGGTCGGACTCGGCAAAAACCGTGGCTGTTGTGGTTGGAATGGGAATGGTCCATGAGGAACGGTCACTGCTAGGTGTGTTCACTTGATAAATAGATGTTCTTGAACTTGAATTTGAGGGTCGCGGGTTTTTGTGGGAAATAAAACTCGCAATACTTGCGCTAGGGTGCGCTTGCGTGACTTTCGCAGGCTGCGGAGGGACTTGACAGTTACTGTTGCTATAATTCCGTGTCATTGCTGATATTTGGATGGTGGATAACCAGAGTTCTTGGATGACTCGTGAGTAGCAAGCCGCCATGAGTAATAAAGGGAGTAAGAACATAATTAAGAGTTGGTACATAGCGACCAAGAAGCCAGGACTGGTTCCGAAATCTTTGCCTGGTGAATCATCGACGTCCAAACAGTAATGGACAGCAACACAGGTAGTTTTGTCGTAGTAAACGTACGTAAAGCGGTCCTGGAAGAATAGGTAATCACATTAATAACTCGGAGAGGCCTTTTAGAGGATTTTTGTACTCGCGTTAGAACCACGGGCCCTGTGAGAATGAGCGCAATGGCCCATACAGCGAATAAAGCTCGGCGGCAGTTACGGATCGTACAGAATGAGCGTGAACGCATTGGATAGACAATGACGATGTACCTAAAGAAGAAAGTTTGTAAAAGAGTACAGGCTCTGCAGTCAGATTTCATTTTCTCTTTTGATTAGCAAAGTCCGAAAGAGATATACAACCCATTAAGGAGACATCAATGCATGCTAGAGTAATTAGTATGTTTTTAATCCATTAAGGGGAATTGACGTAAAGAAAAGGTTCTATTCATGCATGGGATTGAAAAAGTAAAATTCTTAGCTTTGGTGGAGTTGTTTTTCGTTCGCTTTTTAACGCTTTTTACCTTTCGAGACTGACGGCGGTTAAATTGAGAACGGAAGCTACAGCAGAAAGCATTTCCACGTAGGCTTGCAATTTACATAAGGATCCTCGACGGGCCCAAGTGTTGACGAAATAGCCGAGCGTCTCCAGTGGTGTGCAGATTAGCAATAGAAGAATATCCGCAACCGCCAGACTTACTAGAAACATACTAAAACGAAAGTTGATGCTTAACATTCGCATCTTTTACTACCAGTGAAAATTTGAAATGGTTAATCTCTTCATTTTGATTGACTCCTTCATCAGAGCGACAGTGGTTAAGTCGACGGTTATCAAAATAATCGTACGTTGTGTGGGGTTTCAACTGTTTCGGCATGATTTAAAGTTATTTTCTTTCAATTGTAGGATAAAGTGTGACGTACGAAAACGGAGATTTTAAACAGTAATCCTTAAATTTAAGTAAACTCACGCAAGACAATGAAAATCAGAACCTTTTGAATTATATGAAAGTGAATGTTTTCTTTTCTTTTTCGCAACAATGAACAGCGCTCCAGCTAAGAGTGAATGAAAAATCGAGTCTCGATGAAGAATTCTGCTTTTGTTGTAGGCTCCACTTACTACGATTAATGTATTTTCTTACACTGCTGTACTTTTTCGTTTAGATCATCTTTTAACAAAAGATGTATTTGTTTTATCCTGTATTAATTTTCAGTTCCGTACGATTTTACGCTCAAGCTTTAAAGCTATAAATCTTAATTACGCTAAAGCTTATAATACTTTTTTAATGGGTTTAATTCGCTTTAAGTAGATTTACAGGTGCAACTTTATGTTAGTGTTTGTTGGTAGCGCTTTGATTCTCCAATACTGCCAGATGTGCATAAATAGAAGGACAGTATAAGTAGTTTAGCTTGTGTTTCAGAGCGGAAAGCAGAAATATAATAGGATTTTCACTTTGAATTCCATGTATCTATGGGAACGCAAAGCTCTTGACAGCTTGCGTGCCAAACGCGCTGCGAATTTCTGAATTTTCACTCGAGATCCATTGGAGCAAATGCCTGTGGCTTTGGCTTGTTTGGTTGTTGATCCGCGCTTTTTCCTAGAACGGAGACATGAAGCTAGCATTTCATTTCGTTGCTATGGCTTTATAAACCCTTCGCCGCCGCTTTAGCGATTACTAAAAAAAATATTATTACTTCAGCTTGCTACCCTTAACTCTTTTCGACGGGCCAAAATCGTGATCCGAGTCGCGAATTGGGTTAGTATAACTTCCATAGTAAATTTCTGCTGACAGGAGAAATTGGCGGGAATCAAATAAACGGATGGTTATTTACTTCCGAAAAGTAATATGCATCAGAAAGCAAATATAAAGCTGACATTGGGGTTTGTTACTTTTTTAAAAAATAGCACTTTCACGTCTAGAAAAATAAAGATGAGGACAGAGTAATTACGGTTCCAATTTGCGAACGGAAAGAGGCAAAGCTTCCTTGTGTGGGTCTCAAAATTCAATTCTGCTTCGGATGCAAAAAAGGGAGGGGGGGGGGGCGGACCATTCTCGCTTCAACTATTATTCGGACGCTTCTTTTCTTCAGCCATTCACGTCTAGTTATTTACCCAGGACTTTGGGTTCCATTTGGGAGCTTTTTCGACGCATTCGCTCAGTATGGTCATCGAAGCATTCGACGATAAATTTCGATGTAGAGAGGAGTTTCCAGTATTCTTTCAACGACCATTGAGTCCCGGCGAGACTATGAACAGCAGACAATGCTGGAGAACAAAGCGGGCATGTGATACTGTTATGCCACGAGAGAGAAACATACGTCTGGGCAAAGTTATACAAGTTTTAAAATGCAGAAATGCGCAGAGGTAAATTCGTCGGTGTTGTAGCCGGGGAGGTGCAAAAAGGGAACCCAAAGGTGGGTGTTATGGTTTATAAGTGGCTTTCATAATATATCAACGGATATATGCAAGCGTAGAAGAAGAAAACATTTTTTCCCTTTTTTGGTTGCTTAGAAGCCCTGCTATAGAAACGCGAGAGATCAAGGCTAAAAGGTCTGGTTTGACGTGCAGTTTCTCTCTGATTCCTCAAACCAAAGTAGGTTTTTGAACAACCTTGTTCCCAAAGTCTGACTTAACCCCCTGAACTTCTGTGCAAGAAAAGTGAAATCGATTATGTAAAAGATGAACCGAAAGAGAATAAGGAAGTGCTGGAAGTTTGCGGTACTGACACGCGGTTGCCGTCACAACCATTGAAAGAGAGGAATACGCTTAAAAATTGTATTGTTAAGCTTGTATTACGTTTCCATGACAAACCACTCCCTTTGTGGAATTGAACCAAATGTACTGTTGATTGAAAGCGATAAGTTTCATTTTGTTTGGATCATTTCTTTCTTCATAAAAGAAATTGCTAGAGATCAGCCAAGCGTTCGGTGGTCTTCTTTTACTGGCTGGTGTAGGAGGAGTTGATTATAATACGAAAGCGACTAAGTATAGACGGATGAATATAAACCATGAATTCATGGGGGGAGTCTGGGGACGAGTCCGGAATTGCTGATGAATACTGCGTTGGGGTTCTGTGCAGGCCAATAATGCTTTTTATGACGGAGTAATCGAAAGCAAATCATCGTTCAGTCACGTTGGGAATTGCAATCGCCTTTCATGGGGGCGAGAATACAGTTACTGAATGTTGAAATAATCATAGAGAAGGATTGACGGGACTTCAATAAAACAAACTTTGTAGTGTGCAAAAGCCGGCCGTTTAAGAAAAAAAGTTTAAGAAGTAGTAAACGCCTAGGGCAAAACGGAAATGTTTATTTACATCTCTTTGTTTTATTCTTTAGTATTCATAAGCAGTTTGTATGCTGGTCTTGAAATCAGTAACCTTCCTGAAAAGGGAAACGCGTAGATTTCCTTTTTTTCTGGATTATCTCAATGGCTAAATGAATCGGTGCCAAAAGCCGCAGCTAAACGTTCTTGCCAAAGTTTCTTAACGGTCTGGTGTCACGTGGCGAGGAAAAGAAAAAGGGACATTTTTTTCTGTCAATTGGTTTTCACTATGCTCTTCAAGTCTTGACTTTAAGCAAGTTTAAGCAATTATTTTCAAGCTGTGGTGGCCCTTTTTGGTTAAGTACAGAGGAGGAAGAAATCGAATGTCTTTTAGTTGCAAATAGCGTCGCCTGTTGTGTTGGTTGAAGCGCAAGATGAGATTTCTAGTTCGACTGTCTGTAGTGTTAGATGAAAGCGTAAATTGGCGGGAGATTTAAAAGTTATAATAAATTGAATTATTCGTCTGTCAATTTGACCCTTAAGCTACAATGACAGCTTTGTTCGCCAAGGGACCGGTGTTCGTGCGTTAGCAATTGGAAGATATACCTTGGGATGTATTGTACTACTCGCAGCAATTCTCTTACTAGGGGGCATGCTTTACAGTATTTTCTTGCGTCGGCAATGTCAGTTTTGAAAGATTATACCCTAAGGCGCTGTATAAACTCTAGAGGTTCTTCAGCGCGGCAGCAATTACTAATAAAAAAACTTTACAAGAAATATAAAGTGAAACATAGGAATTGTGAAACATAGGAAACATGTGAATTTTCTAGTAAAGTGAACTTGCGAGTACTCTGCTTCCAAACATGTAAGGTCCGTATTCAACGCGAAAAGCCGATTAAAATACTTTACTGAAAGAACCGACGTTTCTGATCTTCAACGTTGAACTACGTGCCATACTTGCCAAACTTATTTGAAACGAAAGTTGTCCAGATATATTCCATTCTATATAGACGTCATTTGAATCTTTAGCGAGCTTCTGCTTTATCACTAACAAGGTCCACACTATCTCATAACAAAATACCTGTTTTGCCAAACCATCATGGAAGAATTTTTAAAAAATAAGTTGGAGTACGTGGCTCTTATTTGTACACCTTTTAACGAACACAAGACATTGATATCTCTTTTTGGTTCTTGTTTGTGGCTATTGATTGCTAAAAAAGAAATGTGGAAATGGATATGTCGTTCTACGGAGTGTTTCTAAAAAGTAGTCGCTAAGGCACTTTTCGGCTTATCGCCACCCGTGCGAAAATGAAAGTGTTACCGCGTTCGATAGTAAGCTCAGAAAAAAAGCATTTCAGAGAAAAACTCTCTTTAAGATCTTCTCTTTAAGAAGTAGATTTACCCCAGAAAAGTAATGCCGCGTATCGCATTGAAGCGAATTACATGTCCAAAGCTGCCACGCGTTACCAACAGCGGAGCAGAATAACAGTGGAGAGATAGTACAACTCTTGGGTTGTACGTTTCAAGCTCATTTAGTTGAGCAGGCCACGAATTCACGAAAAATTCTGCCTCCGTTTCTCGCCGGACGAGACAAGGGGGATGAGAGCGTTCGAGTTTATATGGCATTTTTTACTGCTTTCCGCATGTGGAGAAGGAGAACGGAACAAGAGTAGACTATATACCATACCATCAAACAGAAGCCTTATTAGGGAAGCTCTTTCGGGCTTTTCCCGGAGGCTTTCTTGCTTACTATATCACACTGTTGCTCCCAAAGCGACCTGACCGGACCAAAAAAAAAAAGTTTTGACCATTTCTTTGGTACGGTTGACAGCCAGCAAGACACATATCCTATTGTTCGTCATGCTAGAAATTCGATCTGGTTTCGAGTAGCTACTTATGGCATTGACCACATTGACTGGCAACCTTCCAACCTTTGTAACTTCCGACCTCAACGACGGTAAACAGTATTCAATTGCCAATCGAGGACAGTTTGTGCTTGTCGGCACTAATGAGCTTGCAAATTTTGTTGTCAGCTCGGGTTGCCAGTGTCTGAAAGCCCAACTGGAGTGCTATTCGCTTAGCGACACAGTGGGTGTCCGATTTCACATTTAAACGCCCCAGCGAAACAAATGCATTGGAAGGTGAAGCTACCCAGTAGAACACTTTCTCTTAAGGCCAGTTCTAATTGGATTGGGGCAGTTAAGGACTATTTCTTTACCTGGTTACGGAACGGGAAACCCGATCAGATTCCCGGGTCATTGTGCCGATGACAACAATATTACCGGCTAAACCGATGAGGAATGTTATGGCATGGGTCGTAATAATAGGGAAAAATGCAGGATTGCTTATCCATGGCTTAAGCATTTCTGCCGAATTGTTCACGTATTTTTTGAGCGCCACATCGTTAATAACAGGGTCGCAGTACGGGATAACTTCGTCTAGATCTGATTCGTTGTAATAAATATCTAATCCCGTAACGTTGATCCACTCCATATTTTTTTATTTATTTTTTTAGTCTTACGACTTACGCACTTCCAACTTACAGGCTCCGTTCCAAGGGTGAGCACTGTGTGGCGTAGCGTGGTATCGGAAGTGATCTGTCTCACCCTATGGATGCTGGATACGGACTAAAGATCAGGGGGCGAGAGAGAGGACGAAGCGTCAAGCGAAATCGGGGTACTTTTCGCTTCAGATGAAGGGTAAGAGGCCCTATACAGCAGATGCCATGGAAGAAACCGCGCAAGTCTATCACAGCAACTGTCCGACTCAAACATCTTTGGCGCAGGAGGAAAAATATGGAATCCAGTCCCTTGCAAAAGAGAATAGCAAGATGCGTTTGAAGATTAGAGCAGTTCCTAAGTGCTGGCAACCATCATACCGACACCTTAGAAATGGGAAATGCCGAAAGATGGCTTAAGGGGATGAACAAGGTGTAGTAAAAGCCTTAGATTAGCACACCGGCAACCGGCTAAGAGCCGGTATATACGGTGCGGGCAATACGCAATACCTTTCTGCTTTTTCGAGCGTCCAGTACAGTGGATCGTAACAAAGCTCGCAAGGAACTTACAACTTGGTGCTTGTCCAGTATTCATTTTCGTAGAAGTTTGAAATGCCGGAAAAATGAAAAACGGAATATGATACCTTGACTTCAAGTGGCCCTGCTTACTAAAGGCAGTGTTCCGCTCTTATCTTTAGGCAATGAAAGCGGCGCGTGTTATAGTGACATGTACCTGGCCCCCCAGTTTGCTCTCCCCGCAACGGAACACGACATTAACCTCGGCGAGCAGGACGCATACGAATTAGGGAAACATCTCTGCGGGCCGTTCATCGAGCATCTTTTGCAACCATATAGAGCTGTTCTTATTTGTTGCTGGGCTTAGTCTCGTGACATTTCTCTTTGACTTACAGGTCAAGGATAGACGTATTACTTGAGCTCACACTTTCTTAGACTTTTGTTCTTACTTTGGTCTGGCGTCAGCAAGGCTTAATTAGAATGTGGGTTTTTCTCTCTTGCGTTCGGCTCAGAGAGCGGATCGTTTTCTGTTATTAAAATTTCTTTTGCCCCGCGGAAAATAGTTGTTTTTAGCTAACAATATTCTTAGAAAAGGGTAGATGGTTTAAAAACAAAAATGAAAGATAAAAGAAAGAGAAGGAGAAACGCGTTTTGTGAGCCTGTAGCATTGTTAGTGATATTACGAAATAACTTATTACATAGCACTAGTCAGGAGGAATTTTCGTGTCTTGTGTTCAAGCTAGGAATGAATTGGCAGCAGCATATATTACATATGAGTCAATAGCGTAACTCGATTTGTTATAGATCAAGATCACAGAGAACGTTGTGATGGTTGCCTTGGTGATTCGAGTATATTTTAAAACTTGGATCTGATTGATGAAAGGATTAAAGTGCTATTTCCGTTACTTGGGAAACATTACGGGATGAGACGTTAAATTACTTTTTCGTCAAATTTGGGGAGAAAAGCCCCTCAGGGGAAAAGCAATTCAGTGTCGCCTGAAAAAGCGTATTGGATATAAAAATAGTTTTGCTATCAATTCTACTTCAAGGTATATTGTAAAGAAATGTGTGACAAAGCCAACTAAGCACGTAAGGATATCGTTCATCACACTTCCTGGCGTCGGATTTTGCATGACTGAGCATCAAGGTCCTGATTGCGGTTTCAGTCAGCCCACCTACGCTGGCGTGTATAGCCTACCTACGCCCGTATGTATGACTATTGTAGATCTGACATCACTTGACGGCGTCTTTAACATGTGAAGCCTTTATTATGCAAAAATAGGCAAATCCGTACAAGTGACTCAAAACGGAATTCCTTAGGATGTGCATGCAGCACTTTCATTTATTCTAGGAAGGGAGACCATTTCCGAAGCCCATTATGCAAGAACCAGCCGCACTCGAGTGGGTTTTTCCATTTTGCGTAGTATACAGGAATGAACTTAGCTTCACTGCGTATGTGGGGTTTGCCCTCAGGTTTCCTGGCAGAAAAGACAGGAGCCCCTCCTGGCTCCTGTCTTTTCGGAATTAGCATGCGAAAATACGAAATTGGGGAAAGAAAGAGGAGGAGCGAGTTAAGCAGTGTAACTAGAGCTATTGTTTGGCTGGCGCTTATCTATATAACAGGTTCTCGCATGTCCAAGACGCACAGAACGAAAGACCGCGGTACTGTCGTGTTGACTTAAGAAGCTTTTGGTGTTCCCTTGGTTAAGATTAATCTTCATTAAGAATCACCCCCCCCCGCAATATGGTAAGTTTTCCTTATTCACTAATAGAACGGAAACACGTAAGCAGCATGCGGGATGTTAATTGATCCAAGGTCCCTTTTCGTGTATCTTAAAGGCTCTTTTCATAACTCGTTGTCATTTTCTGGTTTCTTTACGTCACTTAAAGGGCCTTTAAAGTTTATGTTTTGCTACAAGAGATGTTAAATAAGCTGTAACTTGTTAATTTTCCTGAACACGCCACGCAAGTTTGGACTTCAATTTAAGTATAGCTATAAGATTGTAGACCAGATCGAGTTAACGCTTTTCAAAAGAAGGCTCGTAGCAAGGCAAGTTACGCGTTTATATATCAACTTTGGCTTGTTGCCCTGAACGCAACGGAAGTTTTTAGTGGCTCGTCAAGCGCGTTGCTTTTGGTGGTTGTAAAGTAAAACCTGCCAGGACCTTGTTGGTCGTAAAATCCAGCCCTTTATCTACCATAAATAAAACTGCTCCTTGAACTTTATCTTACTAAGGAGATACTCCAAAAGCACAAGTTAGCAATTTACACACATTTCTTCTTTTTAGATGCACGCCGGGATTCGTTCGACCCTAGTTTACTGTGCAGTTATTTTCGCACTGGCTGACGCTTCCTCCTACCACCGGCCAGGCGATACTTACCCACGACCTCCACCGGCTCCTGGTAGCCCTACCCCTGGTGCTTCAAATCAGGGTTCGTCAAATCAAGGGGCTAACAACAATAACCAAAATGGTGTCTTCGTGAGAATAGCATCACCAGCTCAAGCTTATCCCATCTACTCTCAGTTTCCTTTAGCTCCGTTTCCACAGTATCCCCAATTCCCTTCAACCAAGAGAGTGGATTCCGTTGGAGCTAACACGTGGTCTTGGGACTGGAGCGGAGTCGACGGCGTGAAGATCGTGAATTATCAACCACCCTCGATACGTTGGGGACCATCAGGGATCAGGAGGAACTCGTTTACACAAGGAAATCCTATCTATATACAACGACCCTCGTATGTTCCATCGGTTCACTTGCCTGTACCCGACAGAAAAGTAATATCGTATAATCATGTTTTGCCTTGTAATTGGTATCAATTTCTTCATTTTCCTTATTGCAGACCGATTAAACATTTAGACCCACCTCTCCCTACTCCACATGATCCCCCAACCAAGAAGACTAACCCTACGATTACTCCTAGACCAGAAACTAGCACTCGTACGAGGACAACACGACCGTCTTATTCGGAGCAGCAGACAACAGAGAATGATTCAAGGAGTGTTTCTTTACCCGTGGCTACATCTCCAGCTACGACAACTACAACTGAATTTTCGGCACCTGAGATAATTAACAATATGATTAACGAATACTACGACGAAACGACGTTAGCAGCAGTTGACTTACCTTTGCAAATATCGGAAATAGAATTAAATCCTACAACGACCAGAACGACTATTGAGATGGACTATTACGATAATTACGACGAGCATGTACCCACACCTGACCCTGAATAGCGTGAACTGCTTACATTAGTGATTCATGCTAAAACCTTGAATCGAAAACTATATGGATTTATTTTTGTTTACTTTATATACGCTTTAGTAAATAGAAGTATATATCACACGATTTGTATGTATCGGGCTGTGAAAATTACTTGGGAGCTTACTTTAAGGTTTATTGGTGGAGACAGCCACCCCTTGAGGTTCAAAGTNATCATCTAAAACTTTTGCGAAAGTGTTGGGGAAAGACAGCTGGGATTTACTTAAGAAAGTTGGCTAAAAAGCGGGTCCACAGGATACACAGTTTTCTTTCTTTTGGCCAGGACATATGTTTAGGATTTAGCTTGTCGATCGATGATCGTAGATCCCTAGATGAGAATTCGCAGCACGCAACTTCCATCACGCGTCACCGAACAGTATTCTCATTTGTTTTTAAAGCTTGGCAATCTCCTTCATGAGGTGTTACATAATACCCTCGAGTGATTGACAAAACAGAGGCCTTTCTTACTCTATAGTATGCCATGTATCCTGAACGACATTCGTCTGGAATAAAAACAATCTTCGACCAAATCCCCTTATAAATATCCAAATTAGACTTCCAGAAACTACGAACAGTCTTTTGTTTGGAAAGCAAATTTGGGTTTTATTCCAAGTTCATGTGTCTTTTTTCAATAAGGGGAAAAACGTACCACTGATCTCTCCGAAAAGAGAAATTTCGTCGTCGATCGAAAATTCGGGTCATCAAAAAATAGTTTCAAAAGAAGATAGTAGAGGCGCTAGTAGTATTATTGACGTCTGCACGTTTTGCATTACATCAGCTGGAGAGATTTGCTTCATTGTGTTGTGTATTTATTTCAAGGGAAATAAGGGTAACTAATGCATTAATCAGTTGGGAATTTCTAGTGACTTTTAAAGTGAACATGTTAATGTTTTGTCCTACTTGCTCGAACCTTCTGGAAGTGCAGGAAGGCCGAGTTTCGTACAGATTAGTGTGCAGCACATGCCCTTACATTCACAACATAACTCATGCGATTACTAGCAAAACCTATCCCAAATTAAAGGTAACGTAAAAGCTAAAACTCACTCACTAAGTGATTCATGTTTTTTTTTTTAATCTTTATTCATACCCTGTCCTTTTTTCGTACAGGAAGTGGACGACGTTCTTGGCGGTGCTGCCGCATGGGAAAATGTAGATGCAACGGATGTTCCTTGTCCTAAATGTGATCACGGTCGTGCATTTTTCATGCAAATTCAAACCCGTTCAGCTGACGAACCCATGACGACATTCTACAAGTGTTGCAACATGCAGTGTGGTCATCGTTGGAGGGATTAAGAGAAAAAAGAAGCTAAATCCACTAAAAATCTCTTAAACCAAACCACTATTAGAATTTGGCACAATTTTGCGTGAACGCATGTGGTATACAGTGTTGCCTTGCACTCTTAGACGTAGTTTAGTGCGAGAGATTCATTTATCAGTTAAACGAATGTCTAAAAACAACGTCATTAGAGTTTATGAGCAAAACTCCCCGTCGTTATCAACTGTGGTTCAAAAAGCAGCCTGTGACTTAAAGGCAGGCCACGTGATAGCAGTGCCAACAGATACCCTTTATGGGTTAGCTGCATTGGCGCAGAACACTTCAGCAGTGCGACAGCTATACTCGATTAAAGCACGGGACGCTTCAAAACCGATTGCTATCTGTGTCTCCTCACTTCCCGAACTCCATCATTATAGTTACGTGACCGTTCCAGATGCTCTGCTCTCGGAACTCTTACCTGGGCCAGTCACTCTGATTTTTGAGCGCAAACCTGTCCTAAACCCCGAGTTAAACCCTGACACTTCCCTCGTAGGCATCCGCATCCCACACGCTCCTTTTGTGTGTCAACTGGCCCAAATTTGCAACGGACCGTTGGCGCTCACAAGCGCCAATCTAAGCGGCAATCCAAGCACACTCACCGTAAACGAATTTGCGACCCTCTGGTCTCAATTAGCCGCTGTATTCGACGGAGGTCCTATTTGCGATTCCACTCCTGAAGCTCGCCTAGGATCCACCATTGTTGATCTTTCCCAAGCGGGCCGCTACCGCGTAGTTCGCCCCGGCTGTGCCCATGAACGGACTTTGCAAGTCTTGCGAAAATATTCGTTAGTAGAGTCACCTTGAGCCTAACGAGTTTTCCGGCCCCCCAAAAAAGAGGTCTTAATAAAAAGGCAGAGAAATGAGTTTGTGGCGAAGAAAAACCAAAGACAGAGACAGGGATGCCTTGATCAAAACAGCACTCACGACTCATTTTGGCGAGGCCATTCGCGAACTTCAAAGAGAAAATGCCACTTCGGAAGCATCCATCACTTCGTCAGATGCTTCCAACAACTTGTGCTGTGTGGTAGAAGCCCTTTTTATCCACCGCCTCCGCGACCCTTTCATCGACCGCGTCTCACATGTATTACTCTCCGGTGATTTAATACGTCAACCCGAACCTAATTTCTGGCCCTTCGTTTTGTCTTTATCGCATCGCCATGACGTGGATTTCCTACAAACCTGTGGCTGGATCCGGACTGACGTGGGCCGATGCCGAGCCTGGCTCCGTCTAGCCATCAACGAAGGCCTTCTACCGAGCTATCTCTATACGCTGAGTAAAGATAAGAAGCTGGTCGCGGATTTTTACGAGAAAGATGCTTTGTTCCGAGATTCCGAGCAGATGGACATTATCAGGAAGTTGCTCGAGGGGTTAGAGCCGTTCCAATTCGAATTGGCCGTCAATGCCAGTATCTTGAACCACTGGACCACCACGCCGTTAATGTTGGCGGGTTTATGGGTTCCGCCTACACCTATTATCCAAGAGGCGGTGGTCCAAGGAGTCGATGTAGTGGAAGCTATGCCGGAAGACATCGATTCGACATTTGATCAGGCTTCTTTGGCCGTCAACGTTAGTCCGCCAGTAGCTATGTTGGACGAGGACTTGGCTTTCAAGTTGATTGTAGAATCAACCACGCCGAGTGGGTCTGGAAGGCAAACCCCGCTGGAAGAACCAGAAGCGAACATTAGTCGAACGGTTTTAACGGAATTGTCGGGCACGAGGACGCCGCTGGGGAGATCGGACTGGGATTCCGGCCTAGGGTCTACTGGTTTGAATGTTGAGCAGGACTCGACCGTATTAGTGACGCACGGGCTCTCGAAGAAGGCTTCGGCTGGCCAGCGAACGTCTTCGCTGGCCAGTGAAGAGAAAGCTGGGGGTTTTACGCCCAGTTATGTTAGCGAGTTCACCGATCTTCCGCAACTGACTTCTACGCCCGAGGACAGTCTGTACGTGGATATCGGTTTCGAGAGTAATTCTAAACAAGTTGAACAGTCAGGGAATTATTCTGTCGAGCCCGAAGAGGATTTCCCAGCTTTGCTGCAAAGTTATAACTCCCTGGCACCGACACCGGATTTTTTCGATTTTTTCAAGCCTTCCAAAATTGAGGCAGAGGAGGAGGGTTCGTCCAAGGTAAGAGGTGTTCTGGCACTTGGGGGTTGAGGTTGGGTTTTTAAGAAAGCTGATTTTTCATTTTTTATTTATTTTCGTCCGTTTGGAAAAAGAGTGGGGATTCACAACCGGGAGATTTTGAAGTGTTGTCAAGTGGAGGACAAAACCGAGCAAGCTTTGTGACACTTCTGGGAACGATTCCTACTGAGAAAGGCTTAGTGGCCCAGAATTACCGGTGTTTGGATTGTAGTCGGCCTATTGGGGTCCTGTATGGCCCAGCCAAGTAATTTTTTATAAGATAGACGCAATAATTTCGGCTTACTGTGAAATAAGGAAAAGCTAAGAAAAGTAAATTTAATGAGCTTTGCTACAAAAAGTAAAAAAGGACAGGAGAAAATAAAAGTACAGTAGATGCCGTTTATTGTGATTATGCTTGTCAGTAAATATTGATTCATAAATATTGATTCTATTCAGCGGAGGTTCTAATAAGCGACAATCGAAAATATGTACAAAAGAAACCAAACAAACAAAGCATCGTCTACTTTTTGACACTTTTCCATGTTTCCTTTTTCTAGATTCACTACGCCCACTATTGTTTACTTCGTAACGATTTTCCAACAATTGTAATAGGGATTATTGAGGAATTCCTAAATTAGCTGCCGCTTCCCTTGGTGGCAAATCTTTTAAAACTTAGCTTGCCATAAGTTTCAATGAGCCGCAACTTCTCTTTTACATTTAGATCAACTCTTTTCTTGTTCGTCGCCATTTTTATGTAATCACACG
>JAGJRP010001159.1:0-20437 GCA_022832235.1 Lepidurus couesii
CAGCAGGACGCGACTAGCAACCTCGAAATTGACTATCGAACTTCTAACGGTTGGATCACGTCCGTGATATGAGCCTAGTCGTAAAGGACCCTGCGGACCTTTTAATCCCAGCGAGTCGGCGGTACTTTGGAGGAAAATAGTCTTCACTTCCTGAGTCCAAATGGGCGTAGGTATCCAACGATTCCCATTTGCCTTCAGGGTGACTGGGACCACTGATAGGATGACCGGTTGAAGTTTCTGCGAAGTAGTTCCCACGTGAGTAATTTCAGCTTCATTTTCAATCGGGCGAACGCTAGGAGTGGAGGTGGCGGGCGACTAATACAATTATTTTGCAGAAGAATCTTCAGCCTGTGCTTTTCCGTCTACAAGCAGTAACTCTTGCAGCGACTCTGCTTTAGCTTCAGATCCACAGGGATCTTTCGGTAGTCAAAATGAAGGTAAAAGTAAACACATCTTAATTCCTTGACAATAACTTGTCAATAACTTTTAATTATTAAAGTTTAGATAGTTATGCCGCTGCTGCAGCCCATTTACAGACGGGGCAAGGCAAACGCATTACGTATTCCCGAAAAATTTAAACTCCTAGCGGGCCCGAAAATCTCCCAAGTATTCCTGTGGCGCCAATTTCTTCAGGTATTAGTATGCTGTTCGGAAAATCCCGTAACTACAATTATTTTGCAGAAGAATCTTCAGCCTGTGCTTTTCCGTCTACAAGCTGTAACTCTCGCAGCGACTCTGCTTTAGCCTCAGATCATAGCCCACAGGGATCTTTCGGTGGTCAAAATGAAGGTAAAAGTGTATACATCTTAATTCCTGGACAATAACGCCTTTTTTCAGACACATTTTCCTGGCGAGAGGATGAATTGTTACCTGCCTTACATCGCACCAGCCCGAAAAGAACCCTAAACGCTGAAGACCTCTGTCTGTGTTAGTACCGTCATACTGTACATTTGGGTTGTTAGTCTAATGTCATTTTTTTCAGTAAACACTACACTTTGCGCGTAATGAAGTGACGTCTATACACGGCGACGAATAAAACGAGAGACCGCATGATTCGAGAGGATAAAATAAAGAGGAGAGCAAGAGTGCCATCCCCCGTATGGCCTTCTAGCGCCACCATACGGGGGTGCGAGGACAAAACACAGAAAGGAATAAAAAGTTCCGACATCCTCCCCCCAGGCTAATCATGGGCGTTCGTAGCCCATGATTATCCACGTTTGCAGATACGGCCACAACGGAGGCGGAGGAGATGGACACGGACAAGGGGGAGACGGAGATGTGGACACGGCCACGGGGAAGACGGGGAAGGTGGCGAAGGCCACGGATGAGACGGAAGATGTGGACACGGCCACGGGGAAGACAGAAGATGTGGACACGGCCACGGAGAAGACGGAGAAGGTGGCGACGGCCACGGAGGAGAACGAAAGAGGTGGACACGGCCACGGGGAAGAACGGTGGACACGGCCACAAGGAGAACCTCGAAGACGGCGATAATGAAAACGGCGGACATGGCAGCAAGGGAAACGACGGACGTATCAACAAAGGAAAAGGCGTGGAAATCCCCAGCTAGCATCGGGCCAACTGTTGAACCCCAAAAGCCGTGGACCGGAAATCTAGACGGCGGATGGACGGCGGACTCGGCGGAAAGGGAGACGGCGGACATGACAGCAAGGGAAACGACGGACGTATCAACAAAGGAAAAGGCGTGGAAATCTCCAGCTAGCATCGGGCCAACTGTTGAATCCAAGAAGCCGCGGACCGGACATCTAGACGGTGGAAAAAGGAGACGGCGGACATGGCAACAAGGCATAGCCGCTAGACGATCACGGCCATAACATATGGCGTTTCAAGCGTACGGCGTTGGACTAGGAAAGAGACCAGCAATCTGAGCTAAATGGCGTTTTCTGTAACCCAGATCCTGGTCACGGCACCAAAAAATGCAGAAACTTATTATAGTGTGACGCTGCAAAAAATATGCTAAGCTGTTTCCGCACATCTAGTGTCTTTGCACGTAGACCGGACGGTGTGCCATTCTACTCTATCCTGTTTGCTTCGCGATTGCTTTGCAGGGGAGTTTTGTTTAGAATGCCAGGGCAGTTGGCTTAGATCTTTTGAACACTTAACACTTAGACTTGACCACCTAGTGACCCCTTCGACGTTGTAACTGTAATCTTAATACACCCTCTTAAATACAACGTCACAATAGTGAGTTAAATCTAAAAGGAAATAACAATGTTGCCTGCTCAATTGGAAGTTTATTTGCGCGTAATGAAGTGATGTCTATACACGGCGACGAATAAAACGAAAGAGACCGCATGATTCGAGAGGATAAAATAAAGAGGAGAGCAAGAGTGCCATCCCCCGTATGGCCTTCTAGCGCCACCATACGGGGGGTGCGAGGACAAAACACAGAAAAGAATTAAAAGTTCCGACAGACGCCGTCAAAAACGCTTGGCTTGCAGTCGCTACAGACAGCGTTTGGAAACACTTCAACTGGGAGGGAAGATCTCACCGTAAGCGTCCGATCACCAAGGCGGGAATGAACTCATCCGTTCTTGCCAAGCTTATAAGAAGTGTAAGAAAGTGTTCTTACAAATTGTTGTAGGTTCTTTTGGCAGAAGGAGAGGCTGTGGTTAATTGGGTTGACACGATAAGTTAAAGTCCGAAAAGGACTTAGTATTTGGACGAAGGTAGTCGGGTAAAGGAGCTTGAGTCCGAAAAGGACTTAGTGTTCGCACGAGTGGATTGAGGAAATAAGTTTAAGTCCCGAAAGGACTTAGCCGATGGATGAGGGGGTTGGTGGATAAAAGAGTCCTAAAAGGACTTGGTCTCGGGAGGAGAGACTTGACGGAGAAAAGTTAGAGTCCTTAAAGGACTTGGTCTCGGGGGGAGAGACTTGACGGAGAAAAGTTAGAGTCCTAAAAGGCCTTAGTCTCTGAACGAGGAAATCGGCGGAATAAAGTTAGAGTCCAAAAAGGACTTAGAAATTGGGCGAGTAACGGGTTTATTAGAGCACGATAGCAAGGGGGAGCGAGGGAGGAGAGAGGACCAAGGCTAGTTAAAGCTTGAGTCCTGAGCTGCGTTTTATTTGCCATGGTCACGTCCTACCGCGTCAGTGAAAAACGCCCGCGTCAGGTGCTAAAGTCGTTTTATTTAGGACGCGTCATACCAAACAAAACGGTTTGAAGCATTCGCTACCGTCAAATTGTAAGGGGCCGTCCATAAATGGCGCCACCCAGGGAGAGGGTGGGTGGGTTCAGTAAAAGATGACGCGAGATGACGAGGGGTGGGAGGGGGTTGGCAAGAAAGTGACGCCATCCTGTAACTCTAAACTTAACTGGTGATTCTGTGCCAGGCTTGGGCGGACTTGGAGTTGAACTGGACTTAAGTCCGAATCAAGTCCATTTTTTAGCAAATTTCGGAGTTGAACAAATCCGGCAAGTCCTTTTTCTAGTGATTTGAACTTGCACTTGGATTGTAAGCGAACTGTTATGGCCGGAATTGGAAGGTAGTTGGACTTCGACGCTAAGGGACTTGGATTATGGGAGAAATACAGAAAGTCCTTCCAGGAAAAGTTTCGTTAGGAAAAAATTCCTGGTATTATGTAGCCAGCTAGCCACTGGTTACATTCTCTTTTAGAAAATGAGTAAAGGTATAAGAGGTGCTCATAAGGAATAATAGGGGTTAGGGGAAAAGCAAAAGCAAGCAGCGTACTGTGGGCTTGCTCTTTAGGTTTCCAAGAATAGTGCCAAAAGAAAGCTCAGCTGAAGGCTTAATATACAGTCAGTAAGGTTGTTGTTCTAATCAATCAGTCTCCGCTCTCAGTCCACATCAGAATTTTGTGCGAAATGGAGTCCACTATTTAAAAGTATTTTTCCCTCGCAAAGGGCCATTCTTTTTCTGACGAATCTTTTAAAGTGACCTGCAACATCTGCAACACAGTTCATTCTGCGTTACGTAAAGCGACTTCGAACTTAATCAGACACCTCAAGGTAAGATAATTTGATCACGTGTTTCATGCGTGAGTCGTGAGTGACTAGAACTTCCTATTTGTAATAGCGTAGGCACCCTATTCAGCACTGCGAGTATTCCGCTGGAAAGCAGCAACCCACCACTTCATCAAACACGGACACCTTGGATATCTCCACCTTTTTTTTGCCCGCGAACTCCGCGCGTGATGCTACTGTTTCTTACCCGGCGAAAAGCACTCGGGCGAAGTCCCTGTTGATGAAGCTCATAGTTTTACTCACTTCGAAGATGTTGCCACTAAGTCTCACGGACGACGAGCACTTTCGAGATTTTGTTTCCGCTCTTGACCCGAAGTTTGAACTGCCATGTCGGAAGTCTCTAACTCACAACATCATCCCCGATTACGTCAATTTAGCAATGGAAAATATTAAACATCTGCTGGACTCAAGGTCATCCCCAATTAGCTTAACCTTGGATTTATGGAGTAGTCCCAAAATGCAAGGGTTTTTAGGGGTAACAGGCCATTTTTTAAAAGATTGGAAGTTACAAAGTTTCACTTTAGCTTGCAAGCATTTCCCAGTAAGGCATACAGCAGCCAATATTATTTCCGAACTGGAATTGTTGTTAAGTTCTTTTGGGTTAGCTTTATCAGATATAGCCTTTATTGTAACTGACAACGCGACCAATATGGTCAAGGCTTTTTCTGTTCAGTTGCCTGTACAGGAATTAGTTGAGAATGATCAGGACTTACAATAATTTTCTGAACGGGAAGAAGAGCAGGAGGATGAGCTAACTAACCTTTTTAGTCGGGAGAGTTTTGCAGCCGACACGGACGGTGAGCTACCTTCTGAGATTGTTCATCTTAGATGTTTCGCCCATACATTGCAATTGGTAGTCAAGGACGGGTTGAAGGGTTGTGTAAATTTTCAAGCTGTCTTTCTAAAAATCTCAAACATCATCAGACGTAGCAAGCAATCCTTGTCTACCAGTGAGGCCCTGCATGCACTGAGACTTACCCCACAGTCCTTTAACTGCACGCGTTGGAATTCCCAAATTAAGGCTATTCGGTCAGTTCTCAAGATAAATCCAAAAGACCTCGATAAATGTGTCCCGAACAACAGGCTTACATTGGACGACCGAAATTTTTTAAACGAGTTCGTTCAGTTTTTTAAAATATTCGAAGAAGTAACCGATTTAATTCAGTCAGACTCTTGCCCAACCATTAGCTATGTTTTACCTTTCGTTAGAGCTTTGCAACGGTTTTTAGGTGCCTTCGATGCCTTGCATTGCTCTAGAATCTTATCTGTTCTCAAATCATCTGTAGACAGCAGACTCTCACTGTATGAGAAGCTTGATTACTTTAAAATCTCGACAGCGCTTGACCCTAGATTCAAGTTAAGTAGTTGGTGCATTAATAGCGAAGAGGCGGAAAGCATTCGTAAGTCTATAGTCGAGAAACTTGCAGTGCATGTCGAAAAACGTACGAATTCGCCACCTTCTAAACGTCCTCGTTTGGAAGAAACTAACTCGTCTGAACTCGATAGCCTCCTATTTACAAATCCACAGTGTTCAGTCCTATCCATTCCTGTTTCGAGCGAACTCGAGGCGTACTTATCTGAACCTTGTATCTCCAAAACTTCTGATTTATTCAGCTTTTGGAAAACGAATAATAATAGGTTTCCGAAGCTTGCGAAGTTGGCACCTAACCATTTACATACCCCTGCAACTTCAGCTCCAGTAGAGCGAATCTTTAGTTATGGGGGTAAGATTCTGCGACCTGACCGAGCAAGAATTGTTCCCGATGTGTTCGAAAATCTGATGTTCTTGCGATGCAATAAAAAATTTGTACAGTGAATATTGCGACTTTTGACTTTGCTCAAGCTCAATAAACTTTCTTGAAAGTGTCTAACCGTTTCAGTAAAATTTCCGGTAAGGGGACTTGCGGACTTGCTCAAATCATTTGCCAGGAGTTGGACTTGAGTTGGACTTGTCTGGGACGGAGCGGAGGGGAGTTGGACTTGGAACTGGAATTGGTTCTACCGCAAAAAAAAATGCTAGGACTTGTATGTTGTAATATGTTGGAGTTGCAATTCCTTTTATAATTTCAAACAGATTTGGACTTGCTCGAAGTCCTTTTTTTGGACTTTTGCCCAAGCCTGTTCTGTGCAAACCATTTTTATGTAAGTGCCAAAGCGTGAATGTTATTCTTGTGTTTTCACAATTCTGTGAAAGTTTTCTTGCTATTTCTAGCTCCTAAGTAGACAGAGTTTGTAGCGTTTACCTAACTCTTGAAGGATTGTCAATATGTCGGTTAAAAAAAGCCTACATTTTCCACTTTTTTATGAGAGGGGTCAACCAGGCGATGGCGCCATTTTAGAAGGTGAAGGTGGGGTGACGGTGAAGGTGACGGTGACGGTAGGTGACTGACAGGGGGGGGGTAAAAAATTCGCGATTTTTGGGTGGCGCCATTTATGGACGATCCCTAAACATACCTATTTTAAACGTAAACATATATCTCACGAAGAATGGACACAAAAACATTACTTCTAGTGATTAACTGCTATCGAAGTATCTTGGCAGGGTCAGCTTTCTTAGTTCATATCTTTGTCGAACTTGAAGGTAGTGAAAATGTTAACGGCTATAACTATAAGCGAGCACTACAGAAGTGGTTAGAGGAAGCAAGCGATGTTCAACATAAAGTTGAAAATTTCGCCGAAGTACTAGTGGAAAGCTTGAATGACGCTAATTTTCAACGTCATTTCCGATTTAAAAGACAAACTTTCACCTTAACGCTTGATTTTTTGAAAAGCGAACGAGAACTGTTAAATGAGTTTTTCCCGAGATAAGCTACACAGAGAATCAATGCGTAGCATTGCAAATTTGTTCGGTGTGGCACAGAGTTCAGTACATTCCGGTGTTCATCGGTTGTGTATTATGATTTGTGCCGTAAGTTCTCGCTTCATTAAATGGCCCGCATCATTAGCAGAATGTGAAATGTATGCTTCCAAATTTGAAAGGAAGGCAAACTTCTCGAACGTCGTGTGTGCGATTGATGGAGCCCATATAGACATAATATGTCCAGCCCAACAACAGAATAGCTACAGAAATCGGAAGTGTGGATACTCAATGATTCTGCAGGTTATATGTTCTCCCGAAAAAACATTTACGCTCGTGTTTTCCGCAATTCAGACATTTTTAGACAAACTTCAGAAAACACATTATCTAATTTTCCTGATTCACGCTTTCATGTACTGGGTGACTCAGCTTATCCTCTTTTACCCTGGGTTATGACACCCTACAAAAGCAGCTCGACAAGAAGAGAAATTCATTACATCAACTGTCATTCNATGTACTGGGTGACTCAGCTTATCCTCTTTTACCCTGGGTTATGACACCCTACAAAAGCAGCTCGACAAGAAGAGAAATTCATTACATCAACTGTCATTCACGAACAAGGATTACCGTGGAACATACTTTCGGCCTTTTAAAAGCACGCTTTCGTAAGCTTCTTCTTGTCGATACAAAAATAGAGTTCATCCCCTATCTTATAGGTGCTTGTTGTACGTTATATAATTTATGTATGCAAAACGAAGGCGCTTTTTGTGAAGTTCTCGGCTGAAGTATAGACCCTAAAGTCTTCAGGAAGTCGCGACAGCGAGGCGACTGAAGCATTGGTCGAGCTACTAGTATTGGGCAATTAGCGGACTAATCGGATGCACGCATGGGTTCATGGATATGGTGGGTGACATCTATTGGGGGCAGGAGAGAAATAGGTGGGGGGTATACAAGAACAAGCGGGAGTATAAAAACATTTTCTTACAGAAGTACGTTCTTGCTTATTCTAAATATTTTACAACTTTACAGCTTGTTTTTGTTTATTTTTATTATTTTTATAGAAGGGTTGAACAACGGAAGGTTTCCGGAATTGGATTATAGTTCCTTCAAAGAAGAATCTTCGTTATTCCTAAAGCATGCGCCGAAGAGGTCAGAATTGGGCAGAAAACAGTGTGTTCCGGACACCGTAACAGACTCAGAGTAGTGTGCCTCTCTTCAGAAAATGTACGCGCTCAGAAATGTACGCTCTACTGTACGCTCTCAGAAAAATAAAATTTGTACTTGTTTCAGTATTTTTGATTTTGTGATTACTTTTGTTATTTACTTTCGATGTCTCGTTTTCATTTTGTCGATTCTTAGACTTGTTTGAAAGTTTATGTAGTAGTATTGTTGTTTTTGACTAGTTTTTTAACGTATTTTTTGGTGATCTTAGTATTCTTTAGGATTCTTTTTAAATTTGTTAATTTTATTAACAAATTTTAATCATTATCATTTGCAGTTTTTCGACGTTATAATTTTCTTTCTTTCTTTGTAAGTACCTTTTAAACTCTTTTGACATTTTAATTTAATCGTTTCTAGTTTAGTAATATTTCTTGTTAAAGCTTTTTGGTTTTGTACTATTTTGTAATCTGTACTTCACTGCGTTGCTAATAAAAATCTTATAAAGCATTTACAAATTTAATTAAACAGTAAAGGGGCTATTTCTACAGATACGTAGCAAACGTCGAAATAGCGGAAAATTTAGGCGTCACAGTAATGTCTCGATTGAAAGTTGCGTTTGAGTCATATTCTGATGTCACTTGAAAGTCGCACGAATCGGTCGCGATGACTTCGAAATTGGACGTGGTTTTCCCGTCGTTTTTTCCCGTTGCTGAACCGCCAAATTTGCACGTCTACAGAAAGTCAAATGTAGACGTTTATGGAACGTACACGTCAGACGTTGTCGTTGAGTCGCAAGGTGACGTAGACAGACCTTTTTTAGTTGACGTCAAGGGGCCGTCACATGTCAACGACGCGTGCCCTTGCCAATTTGCTGTCACCCATACGTCGCAGCAACGTTGCGCGTAGACTTCACTCCGTCAGAAAGAGTTAACTATTCGACGTACATGTGCTACTTGGGATGCTGCTTACATAACTTCTTAATGAGAGACAGCACTGCAAAAAAGAATGCCATTTACTGTCCTTCCGGCTTTGCAGACACAGTAGATGAAAATCAGAAGGCGATTCCAGGGTTGTGGAGGAACATTTTCTCCCTTGTGAATTTAGATTTGAATGATCACAGGGTACTAAAGTCATTCACGACAAGCAAGCGTCATCAGGGATAATTTTAAGTCATATTTTTTAACCGATAGCGGGAAAGTTTATTGGCATATCGTGCCGTGAATTACGGAACTGAACCTGAGAACGTATGATTTTATTTGTTGTTTTTCAGTGTTTCTTGATTTCGTTCTTCTAAAAGGCAACATCACACGATTGTAAAAGCTCTACCACTATAAATGTAAAATCTTCAAATATGAGAAAGATTTAGTAAGAGAAACGCTATTGCAGTGGCGTAACGAGGGTAGGGCGAGAAGGGTGCGAGCCCTGGGCGCCAACTTGAGGGGGGCGCCATTTTCATGCGAAATGGTTTCTTTCGTTTCACTCTACATTTTGTTCTGCACATTTTTTTCGCGGTTTCTATTGTAAGTATCGGTTGCTATGTTGTACGATTCCGCCTTGACCGCCTTGGCTTCTTGGAATAATTAGCACCTTTGTATTTCCTGTTCTGGGAGGTCAGCCTAGGTAAGCCCAGACGTTTGCAATACGGGGTGAGAATTAGTTCAGATTGAGGGCTAGGACGATCTGTTTTTTTTTTAGTCAGTATAGGACTGCGAAACAGAAAAGGCCGAGTGTAAGACTTCAAACTTTCAAATTTTTAGATTTTAAGTGACTCAGTGCGAAAAAGGGGAATAAAACAAAAAGTTAAAGGGAGTCAATAGGATCTCCCGTCCACCAGATGTGTGCTCGTGTTTTTATTGGCTATGCAAGTAGCATAGCCTATGTTATCGTTTGACAGGTTAGAAGCGTGCCACTTCCCACTACGTGATTTTGGCACGGCATTGTTCCCATAAGTGCTGCGCATTTTTGGGGTGTTCTACTGGGCAGCGGCGTAGCTAGTGATACGCACAGTACGCAAGTGCGTACCAAAATTTTAGAAATTTACGGCGCTAAACTGATATTAGGGGTGCGTTTTATTGTGAACGGAACTGACTAACTGCGTTGACCAGTTAGCTCAACTGGCATTTTCGAGTGGACGGGGTTCAGCTGAACGGACGTTTTCGCGTGAACAGCTCAACTAGATGGCTTGGCGCGCAGTTCGAAAACCGCCTTCCGTTCTACTGTGCTCAAGGTGCATAGTAGAGCTCAACTCAGCCAGTTGAACGGCGACCTGCAGAACGTATGTTTTATTGTCAACGAGAGCCGTTCAACGGAAGAACTGGTGAACGGATCAGTTCACAATAAAACGCACCCTAGGACGCCAAAATGATCTTAGGCGCCAAAATGAACTGCCAAAAGGGCACCAAATCTGTGAAGTGCGTACCGTTAAAAATCTCTAGCTACGCCGCTGCTAGTGGGAGGTGAATAAGGCAATTTTTCCAGAGGTAAAAGGAGCAACTTTTTGCTCCAAGCCAAATAAGCTCCGAGCTACATTTTGGCTCATGTCTTGGTTGTTCTTGAGTCCTGTTTAGCTTAGGGGTTCGTGAATCGTGGTTTTCGTGGGTAGCATGGTTGTTCTTGGGGCGTTTGAAAATGTTTTGCAATTGTGTTAACTTGTCTCAAAAATATTTCATGGCTAACATAGTTAGCGAGCAGGGGGCGCTGATTTTCCCTTTGCCCTGGGCGCCGTTGACCCTCGTTACGCCACTGCGCTATTGTATATGTTCACATTCAAACTTCCCGCTGTAATTTGTCGGCCGAACTTTTCTTTCCTAGTGTAACATGTTTGTCCGCTGTCTTTATGTCTTTTGCCCGCTTTTTGGCCTTTACTGTCTGCTATTGGGAACCAGGCATCAACGAACGCATGATGCACCCCGTACTCAAGGATAGATCCCAGAAACTTTAGTGAAGATTATCGTACTCAAGGATAGATCCCAGAAGCTTTAGTGAAGAACATAAAATTTTCCACTATAGACTATCGATGGGGCGCCGAACCATTGAAAACACCTTTGGCATCGTCGCAAACCGGTGGAGACTTTTGCGTAACGCTATTGTTGTTGATGTTGACAACATAATTTACGTCAAGGCAATAGTTTGTCTACACGATTACCTAAAAAGTGACGACGATTCAAAGCCTCCGCTCAGCGTTTGTAATATCATGTCCAAAAAAATCTACCCAATGGATACCCTAGAGATCGCTTATCCAATAATTTTTTTGTTGGCTTCGACTGTCCAGCAGGGCTTAAACTTCTCTTTTATTCCCTTCTTTCGTGTCCAAACCAAATCGTGTTCAGATTAAGTCAGAATTTTCTCTTCTACTTTTACTCATTTCACTGTAAAGCAAAGAGCCGAAACATTGAGAACGTCAGTATCAAATTGCAATAGCAACATATTCAAACTCTTCGTAAAATAAATGTAAAATGTCCAAAACAACTCTTGATAAAATGGGTAGAATTGCTGGTATGAGGGAAGCCGACGTCTTTGACAGACATAGCGAGTGCGTTAAACATCAACCGGGAGACAGTTTTTCTTTGGTTAGAAAGAATGAGCACAACTGACACGTTGGAAATAAAGGTATAATTTGTTATGACAAGCGAAACTTTTTTCCTGAACTTAAAGTGCATATCTGGATCAGGCAGACCTCGAAAGTTAGACGAAGATGAAACAATAAACGCACTGGCTGCTGCACGAACCAACCCTTTATCATCCGCAAAGAGAATAAGAGAGGACGCTAAAGTAGATGTTTCAAGGCAGACAATTTATCGACGGCTTTCGGAACATGGGCTCGATGTAGAAGGACTGCAAAGAAGTTCATTTTGAACGAACAGCATGAAGCAGCTCGGCAGAATTACTGCCCCAATTTTTTATCCGGGGCTGACGATTTTTGGTTTAAAGTTGTGTTTTCGGATTAAACAACTATTTATTCAGCATAAAACGGTCCCCTTTTTCGTCTACCGTGAAATAGGGCTTTAAAAAACAAAGCATTTCTTATTAATTGATGTAACTGCCGAACGTAGGTCATGTTATTCTTTTTCCTTTCTGTACCTGTTACCTGTTATCCTTAGTTCAACCTCCGGTACAACCTGATTATGGCAAGAAAAGCAACAGTCACATACGACGTCTTCTACAAAGACATTGTTGCCGTCTTCGAGCAGCCGATCAAACAAGCCGTTGCTTTCCACAAATTACGATCCTGTAAACAAGCAGCCCATGAGAACGCAACTGAGTTCATCAGTGCCCGTCTCCGGGCACTACAAGCCGATTGTAACTACGACAACTGCAATGCTGACATGGACTTAGCATACTGTCTGGCGCAAAATTGCGATAGTGCAGACGTCCAGAAAGAGCTTTTCTCAACAGCAACAACGTTTCTCGAGAATTAGCTCTCCATCATGCAAGCCGCCGAAAACGCCAAGTCCAGCACAGACGCAGTCCGTGGGGGTCCAATTCCGGTTTCAAACCGTTCAAACCGTTCGGTTCAAACTGACGAACGGTTCAAACCGTTCATCAGCAAACCAGACGGCGCCACCAAAGTCCGAATCGGCAGTCGCAAGCAACTAGTCATCGTCGTAACCCTCCCCTCATCCCTCCAAAACGCCTTGCCGCGGTTGTGGCTCTCTGAAACACGCCTATCGTTCAGAGAGCTTTCCTGCAAGAACCGCCCAATGCAACAACTGCCAGCGTATCGGGCACTTTGCGAAGCTTTGCGAAGCAAAGCGTCGCCAAGCCAGCTTCTCATGTAGAAAACCTCCGTCGGGTTCACCCGGAGCCGTAAAGCGCGTCACCACAAAATCAGTAAAGGACGATTCCGCAACCAAATATCGATGCGCCATTCGAGTAACCGACGCCCAAGGCGGTACCTGAGTAATTGAGTGATGCGTTAATAGTGGCGCTAGTGTCAGCATCATTCTGCATTCCACTTTTAAACGTTTCTTTCGGGTCCCGTTACAAGAAACTTCTGCAGAGCTGAGCGATTTCGACCACTCTCCCATACATGGCCCCAGAGGATGTTTCCAGGGCAACATACAATACGAAGATCGCCAAGCAGTCGTCACCCTCCTGGTACTTGACATTACTGAAGATGTCACGTGGGGTACCAACATCATCGACGCCTTAGGCCTCATCATCAATGGCAGAGAGCGAGTTATCAACACAATTGTCGGAATTTATTTCCTCAACGTTGAGGCGACCTAAATTGACACTTGCTATTGATTATTCACCATGCTGAACCGATTAGTTCGGTCCTCGGAAACCATGTCTGAAGCCTTGTATAGCCTACACTTTTACCCTTTATCTTTGACCTAAGAACCCTTTTCTCGTTAAACCTACTTCTAAGAAAACTCTTTCATTAGCCTTGCCGCTTGCTCTTTCTTTCTTTCAACGTTTGTTTTCTGCACTATATATAGTGCTCTGTGTTCACGCTCAAGTGTGGCAGTCTGTAACTGTACGAAGCAAATTATACTACATATCTAGTTCAAGTGACTGAAATTTCTCTATTAAGTGACGGACAAAGCCGCCCTTCCCCAAAAAACACAACGCAGGACCCCAAGGCAAGCTAACACTTAGCTTCGCCAACTACCAACTTTTCCAGCCATCCTCCCCTATTTTTACCACAACAATCAAGAAGAAGCCAGATCATTCCCCACGTCCCCAAGCTCCGAGCCCAGAGATCCTGAAGCCCAAATAATCTCCGCGTCCTGAGTGACTTTCCTCAACTGACCCGCGATGGTATTGGCCAATTCCCCAACTTCGAGCATCAGATCGTCCTTTCCGATGACACCTACCCTGTTGCCTGAGGTCCACGACCTATGCCCATTGCGTACCGTTCAGCCGTCGACGCAGAAATCCAGTCTATGGTCAACGACATCTGGGAGAAAGTTAACAAACCTTATCAATGGGCTCATCATTTGGTCTGCGTTCCCAAGGGAAACGGCCAAGTCCGAATCACCACAGACTTGTCCACACTTAACAAATACGTGATCCCTGAACATTACCCACTTCCCAGAATACAAGATCTCTATTTCCAGCTCCAGGGTGCCACCGTTTTCTCGAAGATTGACCCCGCCAAAGGATATTGGCACATTAAGCTCACGCCCTCGCCGTTTTCCGGACTCATCAATTTAAAGAGAGGAAAGTGACGTAACTGCCAAACGTAGGTCATGTTATTCTTTTTCCTTTCTGTACCTGTTACCTGTTATCCTTAGTTCAACCTCGTATTCTATAACTTCATACCCGTAACCTTGTTTGACGTTATAAGTTTTTCTACTTCTTGTTGAGCGTTTCTGTACTACTTTCGGGTATAAAAGTGGCTCGCTGGTGGTTCTTCTCTTTCAGTGCTCAAAGAAGAGATGACTCTTCGACTCCAACAAGAAGATGCCGACAAACGGAACCCGCCAATTCCCTATGAAAGACCTGCTGTCAATTGTGGATAAAGATGTCGAATCCTTAGACAAATCTGCACCCATACCGATCATCGCTAGGAAATACGACCAGAATCTGTTGACCCTGATATACCAGAACAAGGCAGAGAAAGAACGAGCAAGTGTGCTCTTGGACGGAGCAATACTTCCACGTTTGGGGAAAGTCAGAACGATCAAGAAACAACCTAATTTACAGGTCGTCATTCACCAACTACCGAGAGACTAAACATACGAAGATATCTACGCTCATCTTTCTGAGAATAAAGATTACCCAGAATTCCAGTCTTCGAATATGAAATGGATTAATACTGAAAGCACCACAAAATTCGGCTCACTCTTTTATACCTGTCCTACTCAAGATCTGAAGGCCCAGTTTTTGAACGACGCTTACCTCTTCGCCTTCAACCATTTGGCTCAAGTGGAAGATCATCGCCCGTCCCCTGTTACCCAATGTTACAAGTGTCAAGGATACGGTCACACTTCCTTCCAATGCAAAGCCCGGCACACTATCTGCGCCAAATGCGCAGCTGACAACCATAACACCAAAGACTGAAAGAGCTCAACAAGAAAGTGTTTCAATTGCAAGGGTCCACACGCCTCTTTTGACTCCAGCTGTCCCACCAGAATCGCGGCAATCAAAGAGAAGGAGAACAGGTAACATGCCAAGAAAGTATGAAGCCTATCAAGTTTATCGTTCAAAACATATGTAAAAGCTTTGAAAACCTGAAGGAACTTGCAATTGAAGCAAATAAACGCGAAATAGATATTATAGCTGTCATTGAACCACCACAAAATCTTTCAAACGCAAATTATGGGCTACCAAATCTCAAAGAGTCCATCTTCCTATCATGGAGTCTCTCTTCTCTTTAAAGCGTCAATTGCATTCCAGCTGCTGGAGATCTCTGAGCTATTTTTGGTTCTCAAACTCAGCATCCCCTCCTTGCCTCCAATAATAATTATTGCCGTTTACAGAAGATATAACTGTACAATAGATCCCTTGCTAAACGACCTCTGGGAAAAGTTCCTCGGCATAAGTTAAAATATAATTTTTACAGGAGATTTTAATGCACATTGGTGCTGGGAGAATAAACCAGTGGACATTGCCGGAGCCCAAGTACAGTGGAACCCACTTATAACGATATCGGATATAACGATAACCCGCTTATACCGATACAAAACTTACGGTCCCGTTTTAGTCCCATTTAACCCAATGAGAACGATATTCGGTTTTAACGATATCGCGTATAACGATAATTCGCTTTAACTGATATAGTTTTGAAGCCCCATGGGGTATTTGGCAATGGTTAATGACTCCGGGTATACCAATGCCCTTGGACATATCGATGACACTAATACCAAAGCCCTGAAAGGGGTCAGTAATTCCCTTGGAAAGAATGACTGTTTAACAGGTTTTCAAAACAGGACGTAACTAGCTTTCACCACTTTTAACCTTCGACCTCTCTCTCGTTGGCAATGTTCAGTTCAGCGCCGACAATTGTGAAGCAAAGATGGAACAAAAGAGGAAAGCACTAACACTCGCCCAACGCGTAGAAGTTTTAAATTTATTGCAAAACAATCAAACACAGGACTCAATCGCCAAGCAGTTCGGTGTGGCACAATCTGTTATTTCGCAAATTAAAAAAGACAAAGAGAATATCCTAAGTGATTGGCAGAAGAACTTTAACCCCAGTTCGAAAAGAAAAAGAGTAGGCAAAGCCGGGGATGTCGAAGAAGCTTTGCTGAGGTGGTTTTGTCAAGTGCGCAGTCGACAGCTACCTGTTAATGGCCCCATTTTGAAAGAAAAAGCTGAACAACTTGCTGAAAATCTTGGAGTAATAGATTTCAAGGCTACAAATGGGTGGCTTGAAAGGTGGAAGAAACGGAATCACATCAACTTTAAGAAACAACACGGAGAGAAGCAAGACACAGACGCCTCCAATGCGGAGAATTGGTTGCTGCATGTTTTACCCGGACTAGTTCAAGACTACCGACCAAGTAACATTTTTAATGCAGACGAGACGGGCCTGTACTGGAAGGCAATGCCAGACGGAACGCTCTCGTTTAAAGGCTTGGACGTTTCTGGTGCAAAAATTGCAAAAGATAGAATAACATTGTTGCTAGCTGCGAATATGGACGGATCGGAGAAACTGGAGCCACTTGCAATCGGTAAAAGCAAGAAGCCACGATGCTTAAAAAATGTTAAGCATTTACCCGTTCCCTACGATTCGAACAAAAATGCGTGGATGACAGCAGGTCTCTGGGAAGAATGGCTGCAAACAATTGACAAAAAAATGCGGTTGCAGAAAAGACAGAAGCTGTTGAAGCATCAACAGAAGCTGTTGTCGGGGACGACGAAGATAATCAAGACCCCGAACCTTTGCCTCCTCCACCGTTATCAGTTGCACTGGAAGCTGTGAGCACGATACGCAGATTTTTGAAAGCGAACGGTGACACGTCGTATGAAAGTGTATATGTCTTGCAGAACTATGTGTGTACCTTATCCCAGAAGAACGCCAAACAGCGTACAATTACGGACTATTTTGTAAAGAAACAGGACTAATGATCACGACGTACTTGACGACAAATTATACATATTTTGGAACGCTTAGTTATTTTATTTTGTGCTTCTTTCCCCTATGTATAGGCAAGTTCTGACATACCGATACTCCGCTTATACCGATATCGACTGTCCGGTCCCGAGCCCATCGTTATAAGCGGGTTCCACTGTATTTGATTTTATAACCAACCACAATCTTACACTCTTAAATGATTGGAACGTGGAAACATTCCACAACAACAAGGATCAAAAATCGACTATTGACCTTACCTTCGCCCCGCTAGACCTAGCTCCAAGTTTTGCATTGGGAAATACTCAATGAAGAGGATTACTATAACGAATCGGACCACAAGGCCATTGTAATTACCTTTTCAGAATCGTTTAAGCAACCCCCTGCCTTGACATGGTGTTATCATAAAACAAATTGGAGGGACCTGGAAAATGAAGTGGCTATTAATCTAACAAGTCAGACCATGCCATGGAAGGAACCAGAAGACTCCGACGAAATAGACAGGGCAGTATCGAAACTTATCAACAGTATCAGATCAACAGTATCAACCACTATTTACGACGCAATGATCAAACATATTCCTCAGAGATCTTTATTAAATAACAAAAACCCATGGTGAATTCGCGAATTACACAGGCTTAGACAAACGCATCCCGTTCTCTCTAACGATTCAAAATAGCCCGAACTAAAGCTGCCGAACAAACGTGGAAAACCTCAAGGAACTTGTACCGTTCAAAACAAGAGAACACAGAGACATGCCAACCGTAAGTTTGCTTATGATTATGTTATGTTATGTTACCGTTATGTTTGCTTTGCAAACCGTAAGTCATGAGAACATTTTGTTGTTGTTTCTACTTATTAATTTCAACTTTTATTCGTTCAGGAATTAGATGAATCCGAGCATGTTTTTACCACAACATCCCCGTGTGATAGCAAAGGGCGAAAATTTGCTAGATGCTGAGACTTACGGTGTCGCAGAAGACCAGAAACTCCATATTAAATGTGAGGATCTGCACGAGGCAACACTTGTTGCATTCGCCGTTTTTTACGTCTTCTGGTTAAAATATCCCCCAAAGTTGTAAGCGACTATGGAATCTACAGGAATGTATTCATGATGGAAGGTGGGGAAGGGAACGAAGGTAGCAAATTCTAGAGAAGTGCGAATACATCCCAAGCTTGCCGAAAACAAACCAGCAAGATGCAGAACAGATTTGTAACCCTCAGAGTCCTACATAAGGAACGATGGCGATGATCTAAGTCTTTATAAAATAATATTGCATAATCCCAAGTAGCACACTTACTAAAAATGTACGTATATTAGACGTCTGGACGTTCCGTTTTGAACGTATTTTTTTTTTTCAGTTTCAATTTCAGTTTCAGAAAACATACGTTCAAAAAGCGTCTAATAGAGGGCCATCTATTGGAAAAAATAATGTAAAAAGACGTATATTAGACGTGTTTATGGTCTTGCCGCAGAACGCTAGAAAAACATCTATTATATATCCTTTTCAAGTATATTTAAGCAACCAAAAAGACATGTAATACAGTTACCAGACGTATATTAAATGTAATATTTCGTAATATTTCATGTAATATTCCATGTAATATTTCATGTAACTTTTTATTTTGTACTTTTGTTGTATGTTATTCATTCTTGAATAAGAATTATATACATTTCAATCAAATTTTAAAATATTTTTTGCGTACGAGTCTAGTGCTTTTAAATTATGACATTAATACATAGCTGTGTTGTCAGTAAATATTTGCAAACTCGATTGGAATTGCTATATTTTCTCGTTTCTTAAACAACGGTGCAGAATGCTTCGTGCATAACGGAGTTCACAACAATGTTCGTACTTTATAAGTTGATACGTCTAAAATATCAAATAGTCTTGACTCGTTGATTTAACTTCCTCCTTTTCACAGGAATCTGAAGGGAGTCCTTGACGGACTTCGTTGTATGTGCATGGTTAAAATATTGTATGAGCCGGAATCTTGGCTGGAATTATCTTCAAAATTGAATCCAGATTGGTTCGACAATCTTAAAATCGCTGCCTTTGGGATTCGCCTGATAAGCCGCTGACGTTTCCTGATGACGGCTGCTACGGAGCTGTTGTTCCATATCTTCTATAAATTCTTCTTAAGAAAATAATGTTATTTTTTCAGTTCCTATTTAACAATCTAAATTACGATTTTGGATTTAACGGTGATTGTGCTTTTATTTCACTACATTATATTCAAAAGCTTTCCTGGGTGATGAAAACTCTTTTCGTACCGCTCAATGGTACAAAAACCACACTACGTGCGACAAAACGATGCTCTTTTTCGTGACACATGCACAGCCGATGCCATTTCTACCACACAACCGTCATTAAGGTAAGGTTAACCTACTTCCGAAGGGAGCTTTGATTCTTACTGTGTATTACTGAAACAAGTGACCTTTTTGTCAAGTGTCCTCTTTCTAATAAGCCTAACACCCTGGGGCAGAAACGACCTTCATTTCACGGGAGCAATCACCATTCAGCTCTTTCATTAGTTTCAATCAACACGTTGAAGTTTTCATTCATCGTCATATATTTTCATGTTTGAGGACAAAAATGCAATGGCTATAATGTTACATAAACTGTGATTCAGGACATTGTTGCTTCAGTACAATAGGGACATCACATTAGACAAATTGTAATAAATGCACTAACTTTTCAATTTACAGTAGATTTGACGTAGTATGAATGCCGATTTGAACATCACATGTTGATGTAATTTATGTAATGCATGAGCAAAATTTTGTCTTAAATTAAAATAAAAACAATATTATTTTCCTAAGTGCTTCATTACTTTGAAAACTCGTGAGAAAGAGGGGCAACAATAAACGAATTTTCCTTTACAAAAGAACTAGGAAGCATCATTGCTTTCCATTTAACGTTTTCCAATGGTTGGCACTGACACTCATCTGACAAGTTTTTCACTAAGACAGTGTGGATCTTTCTAGACGGTAATGGAGATAAATACAGATCTTCATAGTGAAGAAAGAATTTGCTTATGAGGGAAATCCTTCCTTCATTTGTGTGTAAGATATTTTGAATTACAAAGATTCTTGAATCTTCTAAAAAAAAAACATTGTTTGGCTTACTATTTTTAATCTCAAATTGATTCCATAAAACTTTTCCATACTGCCTTCCACGCGCCCCTGGCACCAGTGGTCCATTGGTGTGTTCCTGTGATAGAAGTATATTCTCCGAGTTTCTTTTATGTGTGTGATAGCCATCAAACTCATGTAAACGCATGACTACTTGTGCCAGCATACATTTTTTAGTTTTAACTAAGTTTTTTAATATCTGTAGGTAATTTTCGGCCCAATAGCCACTGTTCCGGATGGAATCCGGAAGCAAGTCGATGTCGGAGGGATAACTCCGAAACGCATGAATTGCCTTTAAATAATCATTTTAATGT
>JAGJRP010001160.1:0-20425 GCA_022832235.1 Lepidurus couesii
ATGAAACTCGTCTGTAAAAAGCTCGTTATTCGCAAGGGTGAAGTGGTTTCGGCTCAGAAAGCCGTGGTGTTCCATGCATGCCTATGCATTTCGTGTCGGTAGTGTGGAGCTTATTTCCAACAAACAGACCTACTCAAACACCGACAACTGCACTGCAACTACACCTATATACATACCCCATTTCACACAACGAAACTAAGCAAAACAGTATCACGCCAGCAAAGTTTATCCTGTCGACCCATAAATTTTCATCTTTGCGTATAATATTCCAAAACCCATCTACAGTACTAAATTTGTTTCACACTTCCTTTCATCCTTTCTCTTTCCCCAATCTTTGCAACTATTTTTCATCTTTACTCTATCCTCTTATTTCCATCAAAGATTTCTCTTTCACATTTAATGCCTCTGGCAAACAACCTCTTACATTGATCTCATCACACTAATCTCTTTCACTATTAATTCCTCAAGCAAAGAACAAACTTCACCAAGTTTATTGACATCGCCGCATGTGTAGTCTATACCACATCCAAATCAGCCCGCTCCTACTACCACAACTACAGCCATCTCTTGACAAAAAAGCTACATTCTCACTCACCCCCTGAACCTGCAGAACTCACCTGCAGAACGTTCGTTTTATTGTCAACGAGAGCCGTTCAACGGAAGAACTGGTGAACGGATCAGTTCACAATAAAACGCACCCCTAGCCACAACTTGCCCAGCTTACGCGACAGTTGTTACTGTCGCCTTGTTGTGGAATAATCTAACTGAAAGTTGGAAGTGGAAGTTAAGGAACCAGCATGGCAGATGTGCTGGATATTTTGGAATTGGAAAGGCCAGGGACTCCTGAAGTTACCAAGGAGAGCATTATTGCTGGGGGTTCTAAACCAAAACCGAAGCCCAAACCCAAAGTAGATGTTATTCGTCGACCTGAAGGCATGCACAGAGAGTTGTTCAATCTACTCTACAACGACAACAAAGACGTTCCACCCTTATTTCCCACAGACACTAGTAAGTAATTCCTGGATCTGCTTTTTGCTCTACGGCATAGGAAATGTAAGAACCTTTTATTTTTCACGACTAGCCATAAAGTATAATTTAGACTCTTAAGGAGGAAAGCTTGCTTTAACTCTCTGTGGAATAAATTAACTGTCATTAATCTTAACGGGAAAGCATGACGTTCATATGAAAAGTCCTGTTTTGTCCGGGTAAAGCTTGAATTCCCAAACCCAGCTGTTGTTGATTAGGTAAGGGGTATAAGCAAGCAAAGGCGAAGTTGGGCGTAAGGAAAGTTCGACCCTGGAAATGGATGCCGTTTACCAACCCAGCCAGAAAAGATGGCGCAGTATTCCATCACTGGAGACGGGCCACCGATGAAGCAAAAGAGTATCCATTCGCCAAGTTCAATAAAGTATGTAAACCTCAAATTTGGGTCGTGGACCTCTATTTTTATTCAATTTTTACTTTACAGCAAATCCAAGTTGCGTCCTACACTGACATGGAATACCAGCAAAATCTGCAGTCCGATAGTTGGTCTCGAGCGGAAACGGATTATTTGATGGAACTATGTCGTCGTTTTGATTTGCGCTTCGCGGTCATCAATGATCGCTGGGACCGCGTGCGTTTCAGCGCCAAAACTGTGGAAGAGCTCAAAGATCGTTATTATGAGATTTGCAACGCTCTAGCCAAAGCCAGGACCGCTTCGCATGCTCCCGAGCCTAAGCTTATCTACTATGACGCTGATCACGAGAAACGGCGCAAAGAACAGCTGAAGCGCCTGTATGAACGCACTACAGAGCAAATGGAAGAAGAACAGATGCTCCTCAATGAACTGCGTAAGATTGAAGCCAGGAAGAAGGATCGCGAGCGCAAAACGCAAGATTTACAGAAACTCATTTCGGCTGCCGATACTGGAACCAGTCCCGTCAGCGAGGCCACCAAAGGAGAAAAGAAACAACTTCAGCGAAAGAAAACTCAGACACCCGTTCGAGCTAAGCTGGACACTTTGGTAACGATTTCAATATTTTAAACTATAAAGGATTTAAATGCTTTGTTTTATTTCAGCCCGTTATTGACTCGACGGGAATCAAGTTCCCAGACTTCAAGACCAGTGGCGTATCCCTACGGTCGCAGCGAATGAAACTGCCGCCCAGTGTGGGACAAAAGAAGGCTAAAGCTATCGAGCAGCTTTTGCAAGAATTGGGACTTGGTGAGGTTCTGGGAAATATTATTCCCGTAATATAGTGGTAAAAATATTGTGTAAATAACATTTTTCTATTAGAATTGAACCCGATTGCGACTGAAGACATTTGCAACAGTTTCAACGAGCTGCGCAGTGAAATGGTGCTGCTGTATGAGCTCAAATTAGGCTTGGCCACTTGCGACTACGAGTTGCAGTCTCTACGACACCAGTATGAAGCTTTAGTACCAGGAAAAGTGCGTTTAAATCCAATTTTAGTCCATTTTAAAGATTTGCTGTTTTAGACCCTGGAATTGCCTCCTGGATTGGTCACCCCGGCTTCAACGCCGAGTTTAGAAGGTTCAGATACGCCCGGCAGGGTGAGATCCATATCGGAAGTGATCGACGTGGTGGGACCGGCTGTGACACCCAGTGTAAGTTTTGTCATAAATTTTATTTTTGCCGTGACATTATTATTTTTTAAAACTTTTTCCCTGCACTTTTAGCGCAAACGCAAAGCGGCTTTGGAGCAAGGAAACATGCTGAAGAAGATCAAGAACCGCATGTGAGGGTGTACAGTGATATTGTCTTTTTGTATTGAGTCATTGAAAGTTGTGGATCTTCCTTTTATTAACACGATTTGTGTTTCGTAAACCGCCAGAAATCGACTTCGATATCCACGGAGGTCTTTTTATGGAACTTGTAAGTGGCAGGGAGATCGTATCGCAGCTGGGCCACGACTTGAGAATCAGCGCCCCATTCTTTAGCTTTCTTTTCGATATGATTCCGGGTGGACGACTTATGTAAGGAGTAGACGGCGCCAGAGTCGCTTACTAGGTTCAAGGCTTGTTGCACGAAGAGTAGGTCCAGGCCTGGGTTCTTTTTGGTGCCAAACGGCGGGTTCATGATCACGGTGTCGAACGTGGTTCGGAAGGGCAGAAAGCCTGTGACGTCAGCTTGCACGAATTCGGCAGACGTTATATCAAACTCGTTGCAATTCAGCTGGGCGATCTCAAGTGCGTCTTTGTCTATGTCTACAGCTGTGACTTGGGCCGCTCCTGCGATCACTGAGCCAATAGAAAGCACTCCGCAACCGCAGCCCAAGTCTAGAACGTGTTTGTCCTCAAGGTCTCCAAAATTGCTCTCAATGGTGTGCAGCATACAAGAAGCAATATGGGGTCTCGTGACATACTGCTCCAGCAGTACTTTAGGATCCGAGAATCCGCTGACGTTTTGCAAATGACTCTCTAGCTCTTTCCGTTTGACCGGCATCTTTCTGTTTCCTTCTTTTTATTTTAGCTCCAGTGGAAAGTTCTCTTTTATTTTGGGGTTATGAGGGGTTCTAGGCGGGGGATAACGGGAAGAATTAAGTTTCCGTAAGCTGATTCTTGAGTTATGAAGTAGCCGAACGAGTGCGAGTGTGCGTGTTGCAAAGCTGCTCGCTGGGTGGGATTTAGCGAGTGCAACTCGGAATTGGCTGAAGGAGTCTAACAAAAGAATATAATTTTGGTTAATTTGAGGGTCTCTTATTTAATTTTCTCCAAATTTAAGGAGTATAAAATTTACTGAAAGCAGCGGTCCTGTTTGATGACTGACGATCGGGTTAGCGGCGGGTGGATTTGGTAAAGGACCTCCTTGTTTAAGCAGCTTCTTTTGCATCTGGATTTCTTCCAGAATTTTGCGACTTGCTAGCTCTGCTGCTAACCAAATGTTATTAAAGGTAGAATAAGTAGCGTTAAATCATTATTTCTTACCTTGTTTTCCTGACGGAGGCTGAAAAGACATCCTAACGTAACTCCCGATTCCAAGTTTTTCTCTTACAGTTTTGCTTTTGCCATTTGATCGATTAGAACAGTGCCTTTGTCAATACAGTGAAAGAATCGATTCAGTCGATTTGCTTTAGTCGATTCCAAAGCAATGTCAACATACAACAGGTTTTTTAAATGTGGTTTAGATAGTAAGATATTTTTAATCAAATAAGTGCCATTATTTACTTCTGTATTATTTCTAATGCAGGAAATTTATAAATGCATGTAAACGAACTCGCTCTTGCGTATATTTCCACAAAAAGAGAAGCAGCAATAGAAGGGAGGCTTAGCTGGAAAAATGTCAGATCAAAGTCGAGGTCAAGTTTTCGAGATAAAGGTAAATTTCTGGAGTCTATTCCTATTGTCTTAGTTGATTCCCTATGTTCTTTTCATTTTTTAAAATATTAATAGGTTTTCAGGAAAAATGGTTTAGATTAATAGGCAATATGCTTTTTTATTTTCCGTTGGATAACTTTGGAGCCATTAAAGAGGAGCAGCCAGTGGGAGTATATATATTAGAAAACTGCTCAGTCCACCAAGAAAGCTATAGTGAACTACCCTTCGCGTTTTGCGTAGTATTTAATAGTGATCCTGACTGTAAACTCTTGTTTGGATGTTGTAGTCAGATACACTGTCAAGAATGGGTCAAGTTTTTGAAACAAGCCAGGTACGCGAAACACTCTAAGGTGAATTGAATTAAGGCTAATTATATTACATCATTAAGCTATGAATATTACCGAAAGCAGATGATTACGTTACGACGAAAACTACAAACAATGACGGGCGAAGTAAGAGGAAACTCCTTTCGTCAAAAAATGCAATTGAGACTTTTTTTTAGGATCCTTTACCTGCAGAGCCTGTGCCAGGGACTAGTGTTGCAAAGAGTAAAAGTACCAAAAGCGTCAAAGCATTCCGAGGATCGGTGGGTCCAAAAGTTTCCAGTTTCCATAGCCACGTTCCATCACCGTCCCGTGGCTCCTTCTTTTCCAGGTTAACTTCCAGTAAATCTATCGAAAATCTCCTCAAGTTTTAGAACGCATTTGTGTGGCGTTTTACTTTGAGAAAAAGAAAGAGGAAGTAACCCTGTGCCTCCATGCAGTTTTGCCTTAATTTTAATGTTTGATTTAATGCCGTAAGCTTTCGGTTATGGCTTCTATAATTGGTATGGGATCGTGTAGTCAAATTCCATCGATAATGCAAATTTTTGTGTTCAAAGCAGTGCTTTCCTGTATTTATATTGAACGCCGGATATAATAAAAAACGTTGAAGCGTATCACTTCGTTACGGTCAAAAGAACAACAGAAACGGATCGCGCTTTAAGATGCTTTTGTGATAGTGAGTTTAACTTATGTATTTAAGTTACTACTATCAGCGGGACTGGTAGGCTACAGTTTTTAGAGGTAGTTACAGGGAGAGGGTCGCTAGGATAGGAGCCCCCACCGTGGCGCCAAGGAGTTTGTAGAAGGATCTTGGCAAAGAGGACGACGGGCGCGAGGAACCACAGCGGATCGTATACCTTGGCCATCTCGCTCAAGATTTCCCGCTTCAGCCTTGCCTCGGTCCAGATCTCCGGCCGGAACGAGAACACGTCTTCTTGGCTACTCCACCAGAGTCCCAATATCCGTTCGGTCGGTAAAGGGTCGCGCGCTAGATCCACCGTGCCATCCAACCATTCTTACTTTGGGATCTTCTCCATGACTGATCGCGACGTTGAGATCCATTTAGTAAGGCGGAATCCCCCTCTAGCGAGAAGCTCAGTCATTTCCAAGGACATTCTTTCAGCGTCTTCGACAGTTGCACAGGAATCAAGGAAATTGTCCACGTAGACGTTCGTGAACACCTTTTCCGCGGCTTCTGGATGTTCCTGCCGATGGTCTTCGGTCGTACGTTGTAGAGCATTGATGCAGGCCCTTGGCGAAGAAACGGCACCAAAGACATGAACCATCATCTGGTACGTCGCAGGGGCTTCAACCGACCCATGTGACCTCCACAGGAAACGGAGCGCAGCCTGGTCAGACTCGCGGACCCGTACCTGATGGTACATTTTCTCTACATCGGCGGCAACTGCGACCTGCTGCAATCTGAACTTGAGTAAAATGTCGATCAGGTTGGTCGACAGGTCAGGACCCTTTAGCAAGGCGTCGTTGAAACTTGTCCCTTGATGGCGCGCCGACGCGTCAAAAACCACGCGGACCTTTCCGGGCTTGTGAGGACTCACGAACGCGTGGTGCGGTAAATACCAAGCTTTGCCCACCTCTGCGTTTCGTGGCTCCTCCACAACCCTCGCAAATCCGTACTTCACATATTCGCCTATGATCTCTTCGTATCTCTTGTCTAGCCTCGGATCTTTGGCCAGACGGCGCTCCAATTGTAACAAACGGTGCAGCGCGTGACCGTAGTTATTGGGCAGGTTGGGCTTGTCCTGCTTCCATAGCAGCCCGGTTTCGTAACGGTTGCCGACCTTGCGAGTCGTCTCTTCGAGAAGGCGTACCGCTCGCTGATCGTCGGCCGACTGTGGCGCTGGTGTGGTGATTCCTAGAAGGTCGGTGTCCCACAACTTAGATCATATACACTAGATAGGCCCTTGCTATGCTGCGGTGCGTGCGTAGTAAAGGAGGGCGCCAGTAGTAGATTTTTCCACAAAGATGGCGGTGTTTGTATACATTCTACAGAGTTTCCATGGTTTTCTTTCTGTAGCACATGATTCAAACTAGCAAAGGTTTAGGATTCCATGAAAAAGATTGGTGCAACAGTGCTACTTCCCAGGTTGTAAGAAAAGGTACGAAAAAGGGAAGAATATTATCTTTTCTTTCCTACGTACGTATTTTTATATTTCCAAAATTGAAATTATGCTCCGTTTTGTGCTATTTCAAACAGGTATCCATGGTCTACTAAAGTAGATTTCCTTGAGCAATGCCAATGGATATGGAAAAAGGTTGTAGGGAATCCGAACCCGAAACGAAGTTGAAGGATTTGTTCAGCGCATTTTTATCCAACTGAACTTATTCATGGTAATGTAGTAAAGCTACATTTCTCAGCTGTGCCAAAGCCTGCTTGGATCTTATGTCCTTAGAACGCATTTTAAGGTTTAGCTTAAATTGCCCAATAGACACTATAGCTTCAGAACCGGAGCACAGACGGTATAGGTCTTGTTCCCACATTATCCGAACATTGAAACTCAGTAATTTCCCAGATGGGAACAGTTACACACCCGAGTTAGTAAAAAATAAAGTAATGGAAAAATGGAGAGAAAGGTGGTCAGATTCCCCGTCTCCTCTCCGTGATTTAGGTGTTGTCCCCTCAAAGCTATCAATCTGTAAATTGAAAATAGACAGAAAGACTATTGCGACGATAATAAGACTACGTTCTACACATTTCCCGACTAAAAAATATCTTTTCCGCATAAAGAAGACTAATGACATGACATGTACTTGTAACAACTACTCGAACCAAGATTTACCACATATATTTTTCAAGTGTAGACGTGTTAATAAAAACAGAGCAATTCTCTTACGACAGCTATCAAGAATTAAATTGCACTTTAGCCCCCAAGTTCTCCTCACAGAGCCAAAAGCCTTTGTTCCTCTCGGGACGTTTTTTAACTCGGCAATGAACAAATTACAAACTTAATGCCATCCGTCATACGCTTTTCTTTCTTCTTCCTCTTTCTTTTTTTCTTTTTTTTCTTTTCTTTTCTTTTTTTTTTCTTCATTACCTTTTAGGTATAATGTGTACGTGAATGTACGATTGTAAAGAGTGAAACATATATATGATAGCAAGGTTAATAGACGAGGGAGGCAACGAGCTATGCTCACGCCAAAATCCCCATTAAAAAAAAAAGCCTGCAAGTGCTGGTATGTGAAAAACTTGTGCTTGTAGTTGTGATTTTGCTATATATGTCTCACTCAGTTCTAGATCCTTTGATAACGGTTGACACACATGAAAGAATTCCTTCCAATTGCGACGCTGTTCTCGAAGTAGTAAATACCTCTTTCTTGTATCTTAGTGTTTTTGTCTAAATCCGTACTAAATTAGGATTTGGATTCACCGAGTAAAAATATGGGGGCATCAGACCAGAAGGAGAGACCTTATTTTACTAAATTTGAAGCATCCAATCGGGGAGGAATGTAGTTTGGACGCGTGTGATACACCGTCCTTATCCATAGTGTAGCGGTAGATGGCGTGCGAGGCGAGGAGAACGCCCGTGAAAGGCGAAGAGAAGTAGTCGTTGAGTAGTGAGAGTCCGAGAGAGAACGAGAGGAGAAGCGCGCGAGTTTTGAAAGACGGAGTTGCCGTTTGATTGTTGTAAAAGACCCCGAGCTAATTCCCCACTTTAAATAAACCACCCTTTCTAAATTAACTTAAACCTGTGTTCACCTTCTTCCCAAGCCAATTCCCCTCCCTTTTCGTGAAAAATCCGTTTAGCGTTAATCATAAGATTCGCTACAATAGTGTTCCCAATCTATGGATTGACCAAATGTCGAAAATAGCCTTAAAAAATTATTTGATTTTGTTAGCAATACAATTCAAAGGTCAGTAAAACTATAAATTTTCCTACCCATAAAAGAAACAGTGTGGAATGCAAGTATCCCTAGCGAAGATTCAAAAACCGCGCCAAGTTTTCCACAAAGATGGCGGCTGAGTTTGAGTTAAGTCGCGCACAGCCGTCCATACACGGCCTATCTATAGTGTATTTGTATATGATCTAAGTATCCTGTTTCTAATGGCGTTTTCCTTTGGGAGCCCTAGTGCAACACTTTTTGCCCTGAATGCCACAAATTCACTGTTGTAACAGTGAATTTGTGGCATTCAGGGCAAAAAGTGTTGCACCAGGGTTCCCAAAGGAAAACGCCATAAAGCACTGGCTATCAGGACCCTTTCCTGTTTACATTAAAAGCACCACTTGCATAAAAGCGGGTTCAGCCATGTTAAGAGGGTCGTCCAGCGATCCGCAGCAAACCATACCAGCCTTATTTCGCCCCAGGCGGGGCATTTTAGTTACGTTACCATAGATTAAGTTAGGTTAGGTTAAGTTAGTTAAGTTAAATTAGTTAATTAACTAGTTAATTAATAAATTAGTTAGTTAAGTTAAGTTAGTTAAGTTTAGTTAAGTTAGTTAGTTAAGTTAGTTGAAGTCTACTGTTTTTAGACGCCTCCTACAACATGGCTGAACCCGCTTTTATGCGAGTTGCCGCAATTAGTATTGTTCTACATAAAGATGATCTGATCTTTGATCTGATCTGATCGACGAGAATTATTGCGATCTGATCTAGATCTTCTGTACTTTTGTAACTTTTGATTTGATCGGGTTTACAGAAGTTGACGACGATCGGAAATGATCTAAGATCACACAAAAAGCATCGATCCAGAACACTTCACGAAGAAGAAAGACGAAGAAGAAGAAGCGTCATTTAGCCGTTTCACCCCGTTTCGTTTGTTTTGGTTTTGCTTGCTGCACGTAGTGTTGTTATTTGTTTGTAATTTCTATATCATTTCTATATCAATGGCTTTACCGGCGAAGGAACTAAATAATTTATTGTCGTAAGTTCATAAACAAGTAAATACACAACTGTTATTCATAACTTAGTTCTTGTAAAGGATGTTGGATGAAGAGCACGTCGAGAGCGAGACATCAACTTTGGATGCGATTGTGGGACAACTTAATCAATTTTCTAAGCAGGACTACTTCAAAGGTAAGTGTATAAATAATACTTCGTCTTGTTTAATGCGTGTATCTTTTCAGTTGCGTGTGCTTTAATACTACTGTTGGAACAGCCAAGTTTACTTGCTTCGCCTGCACAGAGAGTTGTGGCTCTAGTATTGCTATTTGAACTCTACAAGCATGAATCGCCATGGCTAAATCCCTTCTGTCACATTTTCGCTAGCTTGCTTGTAAGTATCCACCCTTTCTATTTTCTTGGCTCTGTTTTTAATCCGGATAGCTTCCATAGGACGCCAATTGGTCCTCTTACAGATCAACAGAAAGAGAAGAATTCAATCCCTTTCCCAAACTTACAAGGCCAGAAATAATTTTCCTCTCTCATTTTATCACCAACCCCTCCAAAGAAGTACCTCTAAATCGTTTACCTCTAAGTTTCTTTTCATTGTACGTTGCTCTAGGCTTATAAGAAGACGCCTGGACAAATAGTGTCAGCAGATATTTCTACTTCCAAGCCAGCTGATATGCAAGTTTGGGTCAATGCTGCGTTAGAGAGAAGAAAGGATCTTCATCCTGCCTTAAATGGCTACCCTCCTGTTTTAACCATACCTGATTTACGTCCACTGCCTGAAGGGTGATAGATTCCCTATTCATCTCTCTCGCTCGTCTTAATTCCCTGCTGTAGGCCCTTGCCCAACAAACTTACGGCAAAGCAAGTAGCAGAAAGTCTGCTTAGGGGAGAAGAATCTATACTCGAAACCAGTTTGCGACCTCAGATGATTCGGTTAGCACCTCCTTCCCTCGATGCCCATGACGAAGTAAACCTACCAAAATTATGTTGCCAATATAGTAAAAGTTAAGTGTTTGTCATACTAGATGCCGTGGGTAGAGCCGACTGGAGCTTCAGAGTATCGCTTGATGTACGATACCACGTTATGCATGCCACGGGGTGCAGGATCGGAAGCGAGGCGTTTGATGGAATTAGGCTTTGCAGGAACTTTGACGCTGCTGCAACAAAATCGCTTGCTGGGGGAATTGGAGCGTGACCCATGTCTGGTCTACCATTTGGGGATCACGCCGGCCAAACTACCTCAATTAGTGGAAAACAATCCTTTGGTCGCCATCGAAGTTTTACTCAGACTCATGCAATCCTCCCAGATCACCGAGTACTTGTCGGTGTTAGTAAACATGGAAATGTCCTTGCACTCCATGGAGGTTGTTAATAGGTAATTTCCTAAAAATATTTTTTCTAAACCTATATGTTTTTATATTCTTTAAACGTCGTAGGTTGACTACAGCGGTAGAATTACCAACCGAGTTTGTCCATTTGTACATATCCAATTGCATTTCTACGTGCGAGACCATTAAAGACCGCTATATGCAAAACAGATTAGTGCGACTGGTCTGCGTTTTTTTACAGTCACTAATCCGTAATAAAATAATCAACGTTCAAGTATAGATAATTTGATTATTTTTAGAAAATTGCGTTCTTATTCTTCTGTTTTGTAGGAACTATTTATTGAAGTCCAAGCGTTTTGTATTACATTCAGCCGGATAAGAGAAGCTGCTGCGTTGTTTCGCTTGTTAAAACAATTAGACAGTGGCGATCCTACAGCACTAACGGGCAGCGTTACATTGGTGGTCAAAAACAAGGACTGAATGTTGCGGTTATTGTGAATACAAACACTTTTCTTCGCTCAAGCCAGGCCAGTCCCTATGATCTTCTGGAACGTATCATTACTGTTGGTTTTGAGAGCCTCGCGGCAGGCGTTCACCACAGCCAGGTTGTGCTTACCCACTTGCAAAGAAGAATTTAGAAAATTGATTCATTTGGGTTGGAAGTAATTCACCTCGACATTTGGAAGCTTTCTGGATGATTTGGTTTACGTGCTTCAAGCACTCCATCAATTCCGAGTGGTTTCGGGCCCGAATTGAGTACTGCATCATCAAATTACGGTTGAGATCAAGCAATTCCGAGTACCTTCGTCTCATCGACTTTAAATCACCCAGTAACCTCGAATCTTCTGCTCGTACCAGCAATCCCCGTATAGCTCCACTCTACACATTTGATAATAGTATGGGAATTAGCAGCTTTAAACGTTTATACCAGGGTAAATATTTTTAAAAATAAGATTTGGAATTATTACTTGGTCGGCCATTTCAGCCGCTAATTTCTGTCTCACGTTCTTATAATTTTCGGCCCGCTCGATCAGATTAACTAAGGTTTCGACTTCTTCCGGGTAAGAAATGTCGGACGCTAAATCTTCCAAGTTGAGAAAAGTCGCAAGACTTTGAACAAGATCGCCCGCCAAATTCAAATTGGGTGTCGATATCACAAAAGAGCCATCGGATGAGGGATACTGCAAGCAAAGCAGCGTCTGATCCCTCAACGAAGTGAAATTGACGCTGAGTTTGTCCCCGAATTCGTACTTTTCGGAGACGATGAAATTTTGCTGCAACCAAAGCCAAATCTAGGAAAAAATTTCCGTAAAAGCTGAATTGAGTAGAATGAATGGACGTTATTACTCTAGGCAGCCGTTCTTGAAGCTTGAATTTGACAATGTTTGTCTCATTAGGGTTGGGTATAGTGGCCGAATTGAGGTTAAACATAGCGAAACGTGGTAGTTGTTTCGTAATTTCGTAGACAAAGAAGGTTTCTGAGTTTGGACGACCTAAGAAACTTTTGATGTGCATGTCCACGCCCACGTCCCGAGCAGGTTTGAGCGGAACGATCAAACTGGACTTGGGTGGGTTGACCAATGGATGTACCATTACACACTCTCCGGGGAAGATCCCTTCGGCGAAAACGATGGCGCAGCGGATAATCGTTCCATTATTTGTGGCTAATTGTAACTCGATTTGTCCCGTCTGACAGTTGAGGACCAGACCCATATGCAACTCGGTATTCGTGGGTATGGAAGCGTCCAACGTTAAACCGGGCTGAGAACTGGGGTCTTGTGAGGGATTTTCATAGTGTTTCGATTCTGCCAGCAGATTTTGCCGCTTCAAGTTCAATTCCCTAACAGCTTCTTGCTCCAATTGCGATTCGATGTATGCTTTAGCCATTTCTCGACTCGAAGCTGCGTAAACTCGCACTTGTGTGTAAAAGGGAAAAGTGAATAAGGTATTTGCTTGTGAAGAGCAGACCTGCAACGAGCGCGCTCGCGCTGACAGAAGCGAATGTGTGAGCGCGCTCTTCTTTGAATTTTTGCGAGCGCGAGCGCGCTGAAAAAGCACTGAGCGCCTGCGCTCATAGAGTAGGATAGAGAGAGCATTGCTGTTTAAAGGGTTGTCACCAAAAAAAGAAGGGAAAAGGGGGGGCTGAAAAGTGGAACCGAAGTAGAACCGGTGTGCTGATTGGCTCTTGAGTTCACGTGAGATAATGGTAAGGCAGTGATCATTATCGCTCTCATGGAAATCGATCATTAAGAGTTTTACTGATAATACCGGTAGCTCAAGGAATCGATATATCTTCACTGGTATCGATATACGCGTGGAACCACATTTTTCAAGTTTCCCGCTTTGAGGAAGGCGTCGGTCAAGCTGTTTCGCCCACCCCTTGCCTCTCTGGGGATTAGCCTGCAGCTTTGAAAAGTGTGACAAAATGTCCATAAGGAAGGTGCTCAATGCTCTCTCTATCCTACTCTATGACTGCGCGCCATCTATGAGCCACAACGTGCAACGAAAAGCAACGGGTTACATAATCATTTTTGGCTAAATATTCTTATATTATTTATATTATATTTTATTTTAACTTATATGTTTATAATATATTTATTATTTTATATTATATGCATTATTTTAGAATATTTTTGTATTTAGTTGTATTTTATTTTAAAAAAATTCGTCCACTCAATAGATGGCAGTACTGAACGAGCGCGAATGCGAGCGCGCTCTTTTATCAGGCCTATTAGCGAATGTGCGAGCGCGCTCGCAGAAAGAAAGAGCGAGTTGCAGCTCTGGTGAAGAAGTATGACAAGTTTTATTCAATACCTTCGCCTTCGACGGAGCAGACGAGGAGTTCCGTGAAGCCCTCATTTTGGAATTCGCCTATGGCAATACCAGCGATAGAATCCGGGAAATTGTCTTTGAAAACTACTTCTCCGGTACGGATATTCCTCGCGTCAACTTTGCCATTACTCCAGCCCGTGATAAGTTCGGGCATTCCATCGCCGTCGATATCGAAGCAAGTCATGGCCACCGCTTGGTTTTTGGACTGGAATTTTGCAATTCATTGATTAAGTACAAGACAGATCGAATTCAATACAGTAGTGTACTTTAATGCGCCACCAACGGTTGTTCTTGTCATACACTCCAATGGTTCCGTTGGCTAATGCGTAGGCGAAAATAGAACCTTTGATGGCAGCTAGAGCTGAAATGGAATCTGTTTCCATTAATTCCATGAGCACTGTTTCTTTCCGGTAAGCTCGTATACTGAAATCGTCTGAACCCACGAGAAGCTTAAATTCAATTAATAACAAAATAAAATTAATAACAAAAGAATAAAATTAATAATAAAATAATATCAATGAATAACAAAATTTCTCCAAAACATGCAGTGTTATAGTTACCACGTCGACTTTTCCATGTTGATCTAAATCCAGCATGGCTAACGCTGTGACGTTGTCGGAAGATACCGTCCAAAATACTTCGTTGCCCTCTTTATCGAATCCCTGTAAGGCGCAATTACTGCCAGTGATAGCAATATTTTCTTCGTTTTGTACCCCGATGAGGAGAGCAGAAACGCCGTTTTCAACCTAAAGAAGCATATCTTTTATTTTACTTATTGGTTTCCTAAATTTTAGATGTGTACTTCTTTGTAGAAAACATCGCTGTTTTGGTAAATGTCGAACGCCAGTAAATGGGTGCCGGTACCAGCCAAAATTACGTCTCGCTTGACAATACTGTCTAAATGACCCGTGCAAAGGGACGTAACTTGTTGACCGACTTGAAGAAAAGTAAGGTTTTGTTGCTGCGAGAGACGGGAGGGGCCTTCGGACTGTTTTGGCAGTGTTTGCTTACGGTTATACAGGAAAATCTAGGGAAAACGTAAGTCAATAATGCTGTCCTAGAATTTGTGTGTAAAACCTTTTCTGCCGAAGTGACTCCTGCCAAAGACACGGTTTCGCCATAGAATTTCCCTGCTGTTAGTTTGCCAGGGAAAACTTTAACACCTAAATGGAAAACGTACAATGGAACTAACATGGTCTACTTCTATTTTGGGGCCTGTGTTGGGAATAGGTTTCCATAGTTACGGACATATTTTCGATATCTTTCAAGTTTTTACGTGTAAGCTGTACAGTATCATCTGAATATGACATGTTATAGAACATTATAATAGAAATTAGAAGACGAATTTAATTTTTAACCAAAAAGCTGAGATTTGATCATCATATCCTGCGTTTCATAATTTCGCGGTTAATCGCCCACATCGATACTGTCGTTCATCGATACTGAAGTGACAATCGTTTTGAAGTAAACACGTTTTTCTACGGGTGTAAGGTAAGAACTGATAAATACACAACAAGTAAACGTTTAGTTATATAATTTAGTCATGGGAAAGGCGCAAAGAAATAAGAGAAGGCCGCCCAAGCATAATCCGATACTTCCACTTCCAGCTGGAGCCAGTGAATTGGAAAATGGGAACGGACACGGAAAAATCATGAACTTGGATGATATCCCTGAAAATTTGACTCCCGTGAATTTGCATAGGTTGTTGGGACAGGTAATTTGGATGCACAATACAATTCTGAGTCAATTCTTGTGCAAATTCTTGTTTATTCCAGTTGCAAAGTTCGTCAGCTGAAGAGAGAGATTGTGCGTGCAATGGGCTGGCCCTCTATGTTGAGAACCCACAAAACGTTCAAATACTTATAGCTGAGGGTGCCGTGAGGATTCTTGGCCCTTTAGTGGTTGACAGCAGTCATATCGTTCGGCACGCGGCCACGGGTGCTTTACGGTATGAGTTTTTATTAGGAAAGAACTTTGAATTTTTCTAAAGTAAACGAAACTTCAGAAATATGTCCGTTTTCGGGGGCGATAGAGCCTGCCAATGTATGGTTGACAATGATGTCATGACTTCCTTAATTGCGCTATTGAAGAGGGTAAACACTTGGCTATTTCATGCAATTTTAAGCTTACTTTGCGGTTTTAGTATTCTGATGATTGGCAGCCCGCCAAAAAGAACCCGTCGAATAAGATTGACACCCAAACAGAGACATTTTTGGAAGCTGTGAACCTCTTACTGAATTTATGGTAAACTGGTATTTTATTTCTTTGTAATATTAATGTTTTTTTTATTGTAGTGAATTCAGCAATCTCGCAGTGCAGATTTTTAACAAAGAGAACATCCTGCCTATTTTGACACGTTGCTTAAACGTGACCATTTTTGGGCCCAAAGTTTCTATTACAGTGGCTCTCTGTTTGCATACGATCTCTGAAAATAATTCAGAATGGAAGCTAACGGCGGTGCAAGAAGAAATTCAGAAGATTCTGGACCTTACCTTGTCCAACACTACAAATGTAGGAGAAAAAGCCTTAGCATTGTTAAGAGTACTTGCTTTAGGTAAAAAAAAAATGTTTATTTTGTTATTTTTTTTTAATGTCTGATTTCGTAGGAATTTTAATTAATCTAAACCGAGGCAATATGGTGGGCTTGTCGGTTGGCCCTGGACGAATGGTAGAGTTGATTGCCAGTGTATTAGATATAGATCATGGCAGCTTGGCTTTACAGCTAAGCGAGCTGATTTCTGCCAACAAATCATCCGAAGAAAGCGAAGAGCAAATTATAACGGATGATGACGCTGCACAGACACCTTTGGAAGCAGCGTTGCAGGACTGTGATTGGACTGTTATGGCGCAGCAAACTGTTTTGGAGATTATTACGAATCTTTGCTCCGACGAAGGTTAACTTACGCGACTTAAGATTATTTTTTTAATTATCGTGTGTAATTATATAGACAGTGACAACGAATACGAAGACGTCGAGTCTGATGAAGAAACCAGCGAAGCTTCAATGGAAACAGAGTCAAATGGCTTGCAGCCCACCTCCTTTTCCTTATTGCCAGAAGTGAGACATTTATTAAAAAACTGTACGTTTTTGTATGTTATTTCTCTTATAAGGTCCACGAGGCCATTAAAGCCCTGTGTATATTCGACAAAGTATTATCCAAAGCCGGCGTAGTTGCTGAAAGTGTATCTCACATCTTACAAGACCATGGCGAAGGTCGAAGAATCTTGAAAAAGTGAATTTCAGTAGTTTTATTTCGTATTGCTTACCGAGATTCAACTTAACAAGTAATGGTGCTTTTTAGGCTTGCTACCTTGCGTTGTCGAGCCTTTCTGTGCTTGAGTAATCTGGTTTTGGCGTTGGATCCTAGTGAAACAGGCGGAGCTAAAGCTTTGTACGACTTCTGGTGTTCGCTGGGGAAATTCATGTTTGAATCATCAGGTATTGTCTTACTTCAAGCTTTTTAAAGCAAGCTGGAAATTCGAAATGTGCATATAGATGGAGAATTATTGGAAGCTGCCAGTACTTGCATGCGGTCAGTCCTGCAACGCCTGTCCACTGTACAATCGGACTTTGTTACGCAGTTGCAGCCATCAGACTTAGAAATCTTGTGCCAAGGAGTATTCCAAGCGGCAGAATCGTCCGTGCAAGTGAATTTAGTACAAGTACTGGGACTTATTGGTACAATCGTGTGTGACGTTCTCAGCAGTAACACCTCTTTAATAAGCGGACCTGCTGGGGAAGCTGTAAAGGTACAGTTAATATCTTTACTAAAGTAATTAAAGTCACGTTTTTTAAAAAAAATGTTTTTCGTTTTGTTTAGGCTGTTGGACAGTGTTTGCTTAAAGTCTTGGATTTGCCTCCTAGCCAGTCTTCCAGCACGTCTGTTGGTGATGCAAATGACGTGTGGTTAAAAGCCGAAGCTCTGGATGCGTTGTTTGACGTTTTCAAGGAAGATGAAATTGATCCGTTGGCAAGGGAACTGGACTTGGTTGGACGCCTTGCACAATTTTTGCCAGGATTCAAGCGACAGGTAACTTTAAACGCGTAGTATAAGTGTTTTAAAAAAAAATTTGATAGGTACATGGAAAGCGGAAGCAGTTAGGTGATAATTTCCCCGTAGTGACAACAGCGAAAGAAAATTTGACGCGTTTTATTAAGTATAAAAGCAAGTGTTGATTTGTAATTGTGCGTGATCGGGACATACAGATTTACAGAATTACAAATCACATATCCAGGTAAGTTTCCCTTGTCTAACTTTTTTAAGGCTGGCTTGCGTGAAGTCAAGCTAAACCAATCTGAACATGAGAATCATCCCTTGAATCTTTCTTCATAATCGAACAAGATTGCTATTGCATTTTAGAAGAACGCTAGATAAAAGTGCGCGAATATAGTAATTAGGTGCAAAACCAACATCGGTATTATATTTAAACACGTCAATCACAAACGGTTGTACCATACTTCCAGACATTTTTAAGTTTTCTCAGCCTTTTTTTTAAAGAAAAGTATAAAAATAATTCTCAGAAAATTCGGGCTTTTGTTGACCTCTCAAGTAGTTTACGAGCTTATTAACAAAACTGTTAAACTAGCATAATAAGGGAAAATGCGAGCCATTACCTTCTTGTGTAGCCGATTTTTGAGCTCATTAAAAAACCATCTAGAGCGATTCAGGGTGATGACTTTTGGACATAAAAATGCATGGTCGTTCAGAATTTTCAGTACAGAAGAAAAAATGAATGGTAATCTAAAAAAGTTGAAACTGGAAGTTTATAAAAAAAAATGGCATGGATGTAGTGATACCAAAGAGTTCTACGCCCTTCTACACAACGTTTTATCATTCGGCGCGCCATTCCGAAAAGCGCAGTTCCTTCAAAACACGCAGCAGGCACCGTTAGTCGAAATCCGAGATACCTGACAAAAAAGCGTACTGCCTTTGGCCGCGATCAATATCACGCAACAGTATGGCACCGTACCGTCCCCGCAACCACAGTCGTGATAATGATAAAACAGTAAAAGTAGCTGTCCTGTGGCGCACAGTATATTCCGCGTACAAACAATGAAACTGTTATGTGCGCGTGAGACACTTTAATAACGCTTGCAATAATATATAACCCTAGTTCGCACTGCTGCCCCTAAAAAGCGGTTTTAATTTCCGAGGAGGAGGAGTTCGGCGTTGATAAAGTGAATTGCTGGCGGAGCTCAGATCGCATTCCAGATTTGACGTATCGCTTCCGTGAGCAGCCAAGTCTTTGTGTCGATCGATGGCTTTGGTCAACACACGTAACGCCGAGGACCTTTGCAAACACTCGAACATTACTAATCCATCATAGGACGCTTGCGATTGCGTTCGACTGAACGTCGGATGCGGGCTTGCTGCGACAGGCTCTTCCAAACTTTGCCCCAACCGTTTCGAATACTTTGCGAATGACTTCTCCCGTTCCCAGGACAAATGACTGCCGTCTTCCACTGGCGACCTTCCCGTTTCTCGTCTTGATGAATGTGATGGCTGGCTGGTGATGGATTCGCAGTCTAAATCCTCTTCTCTTTCTTCGAGCCTGGACAGTCTTCCTGTCTGCATCGGCGAGGGGAATTTTTCTACATTCCAGATTCCCTCTTCGGTCTGCTCTTCGGCGTTGCCCCAGTCAGTTCCCATACTGGCAACGGAAGCACTTTCCTGTTGAATGGTCGCAGTAGCCGTTCTTCTTCGAATATTGGCTGTTTTGGGTCTTCCACTCATCTCGCGGAATCCTCAAGTCTCCCTGGAAACAGAAAGAAAAAAGGCCAGGTCAAGCAAATAAACTCCGGTTACTGGAAGGGGTTCTGATTCTGACAGACAATGTTTACCTGTCGTCCGGAGTACGATGTGTAACTGCAGGACTCTACCGACCTGCTCGTCAGGTGTACAGAACGACATTTCCACACCACACTCTCTCCTCCGGTGAGTGATTTGCCATGCGCATTTCTGTTTCCATCCCAACTTCATGTCTTCTTGCTGTTTTTGCTACCGGACCAATTAGCAGGCTACCGTTGTTATGTCCGATAACGAACAGACAGGGGTCTGGTCAAATAAACGTCTTTCTCACGAGTGCTTCTCGCACGTCTGTCCACTCCCCTACAAGGGGGATAAAATGACAAGCTAACACTCTGACAACAAAATATGTCTTAAATTATCTGCTATAGTTTAGGCGAGATGTCTTTCAGATGCGTTATTTCCCGCTTTCTGGTTTGGCTACACATAAAGAGAAGATTATTGAACGACCCTAAATAAGATTCCATGCTGCTTTCTCGTACCATTGTGTAAGAATGTGCATTTCTAGTAGATTTCCGTTACGGAAATCTTCGCTCATGTTGCTTATGTGAATGTAACAACTGTCCCTGTCCCACGCTGGTCCCAATACTGATTCATTGGAACCTATAAATGTAGCGTATTCGTATGTGTCGGGGGCGTCCGGGCTCGAGCTTTTGGCCGGGTCAGTTCGTCCGTCCCGCTTTGTAAATAGATCGCACTTAGTCCAAATTCTAAATCCTTTTCGGACTTTAACTTTCTCTTTTATTTAAATAACCACAGCCTCTCCTTCTGCCAAAAAAGAACCTACCATAAACTATAAAAAACTTTCCATTATTACATACAGTGGAACCCACTTAATTTCATATCGCATAAATTCATAACCCGTCTTAATTCATGGTAAACGTACGGTCCCGTTTTAGTCCCATTTAATTGTGTAGAGATTTAATTCGTTTTATTTCATATCGCGTAATCTCATAAACCGCTT
>JAGJRP010001161.1:0-20209 GCA_022832235.1 Lepidurus couesii
AGGCGCTAGGCCTCCGGCCAGCTGTCCCCCAATGTTATAAGGATAGGAAAATTTGAATTTTGGAGGAAAGGGGCGGAGCTAAAACCGGTAAATAATTGATTACTCGGTTAATATGCATAATTGACATAGGGGTTCTTCAGCCAGAACACTTCATTTGATCTCCTCTATAACATTTTTTTTCGTACCTTACTCCCCTTTTAAGTTATTTTTTTTAATGTAGCGGATTGTTATTATAAATAGGTGGTTAACTCCAATAAAGCTTAGCGATCGTAAAGTCAAAGAGGAGGCCTTAAAAAAAAAAAAAATTTGGTAAGTGAAGTGGATGCTAGGTGTCCTTAATCCTTTCCGATTTGTTTTCTAATACGGTGTTTAGTATATTGTGACAGGAGACAGGATGACTCGAGTTTAGGTCTTGTAGACTTCTCTCCTGTCCGAATAGACTGACTTTGACTACCCATTGCATACGTTCTTTAGCCTATAGCCACAACCTTGGAACTTTGGGTTGTTATCCTTGACATGCTTTGGGGGAATTTCCAGATGATACCTGCTTAAAACTAGGAAAGAAAATTATATTGTAGGAGCCTAATATATAGTGACCACGTAGTTCCCTTATCAGGTGCTAAATTTCTACCTCCTTGTGCCGTTGAAACGGGGAAACACAAACAGAAAAGGAAAGCTTGAGAGCGAAAGGTGCACGGACTGGTTTCAGAAAAGCGAAAACCAAGCTTTTACTTCAGCCAGGCTATGGTATTTAGAATAGAGATGTAGTTGTATAAAAAACTCTGTTTTATAAAACAAAAATAACTCACAGATAACACATAACACAAGGAACTTTAACGCTTTCCAATGCCACCGCCGAAACCGTACGGAGAACCATAACCTCCGTAACCACTTGATTATATTCAAAGAATTAATACATTAGAAAAGTTACACACACACCTAGCATTTGCAAAACACTTACCCGTAACCGCCATATCCTCCATAACCTCCGTAGCCACCCCCACCATAGCCGCCATAACCGCCTCCATAACCGCCATAGGGATAACCACCATACCTATTTTTTAAAAAGTTTATTGATCAGCTAAATAATTAAAAAATCGAATTATTGTTTAATTAAATTATATTATAATGCCTTGCGATTCAACTAGTATGCACAACTTACCCTCCACCATAGCCACCACCGTATCCACCGTATCCTCCATAAGGATAGCCGCCGATGCTACATAAAGTTAAATGTAAAAAATAATTCAAATAGGAAGAATCTAAAGCTAATTTCAAATTTTTACCCTCCTCCGTATCCACTGTGTCCGTATCCTCCTCCGTACCCTCCTCCGTATCCTCCTCCGTATCCTCCTCCGTATCCTCCTCCGTATCCTCCGTATCCTCCTCCGTATCCTCCGTTTCCACCGTACCCACCGTATCCACCATATCCGTTACCATATCTATTTAATTCCGCACTAAATCACGCACACTGTCTTTTACAACTAATAGACTTACCCTCCATAACCCCCACCAAACGTACGCTGTTCGGTCTTCGAAGCTTCCGGCTTTTTATCGTCGGCCCAGCAGTTGCTAATGAGCAACAAACAGACCAAAAACTGAAACACATCGTTTTCGATATTAAAAAAATCTTTAATCAGTTAAAAAGACAGGAACAAAGGGTATTACCATAAGATTCATGATTGGTAAAATTTTTAACAACAAAATGAATAAACTGGTACTCTCAAACCAAACTACTTTGGCCAAGTGCGGCTAGATAAATAATACCAAAGGGCTTGACTACGTTGCCTTTATAGGACCGAAGCATTTTCCACTTTCACTAGAAATGACCTCCAGTTTTGCTTGGTTGGCTCCATATGACAGCTTTATATAGGTTTTCGAGAAATAGGCTTTATTGTCATTTGAATAGATATAATGGTTAGCGTTACAAATATTTTTTAATACGACTTAGAAGAACTGATACAGTTAAATTCTCTCTCAAAAGCAAAGAAACGAGACACGATTGCAGTATAAAGCAGTTGCTAAAGGAAAACGTGAGGGAAATGAACAAGCCATTCAGGTTTATGTATCACGGAATATCAAGGAATATGTGTCACGGAGTATCATTATCTATCACGGATGCTTCCAGATTAGTTCCATTACATGACATAAAGGTACGCCGTAGAAATCAAACCTAAGGAGAAAACGTGAGAAATTTTAGTTCCAGAGCTTTGCAAAACATGACTTGAATGTAGAGAACAAGTGCAAAAGTACCCAAACAATGAGCCCTGTCATCAACGTACAGGGTAGAAAATTTGACTTCCAAAAGTTCTTGCGTGGGCTAGGAAACAGGCGAGTAAACAAATTTCCCGCATCTCAAGGCCAAAACGCCATAACCGAAAACGGTAACGGATACATGAAAGTGAAAGTGGTCAAACAACTCGTAATCTCTTAAAATAAATAGAAAAAATCTCGTATATTCTTTTAGGAAGTTTTCTTACAAAAGTAACACCACTCATTGGAACCCAAAAGCTCACTTTTTGCCAAACCCAAAACCCCCAAGCCCGCCGCCGAATCCCCCAAACCCGCCGCCGAATCCGCCATAAGGATAGCCATATCCGTAATAAGGTCGTTGGTAGATAAACGGATTATAGGGAGGGTAGTAAGGGTACTGCGGGTAATGGTAATGAGGGTATCCGTATCCGTAGCCACCGTAGTACGGATATCTAAAAGATTCAGAATATAATAAATCAAGCCCGATTGGAGGTTTAACAAGTTCTAGATCACCCGTATCCATATCCACCGTAGTGCCCAAGCGACCGAGATTGGGCCTGTTTATCCGTTCCAATCTGACTTGCCTGCTCTTCAGCCCATACCACGCTGGTTAGGAGCACGCATAGAATCACCTACAACGAAATATCTGTTAAAGGCGCTCCCCTCTTTCCTTTTTTTTTTTTACAATGTTCGAAACTTACCAACTTCATGGTTCAACAGTGAAAAGCTATTAGAGGCTCGTCAAACACATTGATTTTCTGGCTGTGTGCTTTGAAATGGGACTAGGAAAGTGCCAAGCCGAACATTTATAGTGTCGAAGCTGCTTTCCAACTTTCACTCCTGTACCGAAATGACCTTAACCCGTTCTTCTTTACTTCTGTACTGGTAGTACAAGCTCTAACAAGGCCCTAACATCTTAAGGGTCTATAGTGACTAACACATGAAGAGCAACCAAGTGATATGTGGACACTTGGAAAACAAAACGAAATTTAACCCATTTTTTAAGTCATGTCCTTGCAAACACCCAGTGTGACAGTCCTTTTCTCCATCTACGCACAGCATTATTCTGTAATACAAGGTCCTAAACTGAAACAAGCTTTCCTATTTCGAACAAGAAATCTCAAAATCCCTTTTAATTGATTAAAAAAGAACAATTAAAAATACTTTAATAGGATGAAAGGGTAATTAAGTTATGGACATTTTTGTTTCTATTATTTCTTGTTGTATTCTTTGTGAACCACCATAAACGAAAACCGAAATTTAAAAAAAGGCTGATCACTTAACTTTCACAAAAAGGCCGTTTTCAGTTTCCCTTTAAGCAAATGCGTCTTCACGGTCAGCCCCAGTTGACTCTCCTTCTTCCAGGGCAGAAAAATTTAAGAAGTGAGATGGTCGATGGACCTCATGGTAAAACTCTTTTGGATTCGCCAATTGTAGGTCGTACTTCATATTAGCGTCGTGACGGACGCCCATAAAGTTGTAGTTCCAGGAAGCTTGGGTGGGGACCATGAAAAAGCCCAAGAACTGGTCAGAGAGCAACATTTGCACTCTTTCGTAATGCGATGGTAAATAACCCTTCGGATTGTTACCGCGGTCCGTATTTTGTCTGCCCCATTCGAAGCCAGAGGGAGTCAATTTGTATGCCATTAATGAACACGATCCTGGAGTAAACGAACAGGTAATAATAACCGTTTTCTCGCCGTCCCATGTGGCATTATCCGCCATTACTTTGGCATGTGTCGTAATGTCCTGAGGGGACAATTGTGGCAACTCATTAGGTTGGGTATGGATCCAGCCTAAAGGTTCCATATCCTTCAGATAGTCATGCTGGGGTAGTTGAGAAGGTAGATGGATGGTTTGATGCGTGCCCCATTGTGGCGGAAGGACTAAACAGCGAATTTCCTTAACTTGCGGGTTATCTGGAGGACTGACGCCATACATGAAACCCGCAATCTGCGCGCGCAGATCTGAAATGGTAACGAACTTCTTCAGAACGTTCTTGGGAAGAATGTAGGTGTATCCCGTCTCCTTGATGTCGTCCGATGACACGTAGATGTGATTAGTTCTTAAATGCAAGTTGGTGGCCGAAATGGCTCGTACGCGCCACTCGGTTTTCGAGCTAAACGTCTGGGTTTCATAGTTGGACGTCGTGGTGGTGATGATTTCGTCGCCGTGTTTGTTCACCGTACGCGTGGTTACGGCCGAGATTTGACTCTGTTCCTTGGTCTGCTTCTCAATTTCGGCGATTTGCTGACGCTGGGCGGAAGGTGCGGAAATTTCCATACCTAAGATGATATCTCGGATTTCGGATTGGGTCAAAGAAGCCACGTTAACGTTGTTCTTTTTGCCGTAATCCGCCAAAATGAGGTCTTTCAGCTGGACTTCGACCTTAACCCATTCTTCGTCCGTTAAAGTAGGCCAAATGTGGTGGGGCTCCGTAATGGTCGTCTTGTCCGGTTTGAGCAGGACTTTGGTCCTGTCATTGTTTACATGCAGCGCACGGAGGATGAGAATTAAGCGCGAAAATGCCGTGTAAGAGGAAATGGTTTTGAGCCAATCGTCGTACAAGTTAAAGAGCACCATCTGGGGCTCGGTGGCTTTCAAAATCAAGTCGCCAAACTTCTCAACTTTGAGGCAAGCCTGGAAGGGCAGCTGCAATTCAGAGCCTTTGATGACAATGTTGGGGAAATCCAAGAGATGGACTTCCAACGGGTCCAACATACCCTTGCGGGTGACGATGATTTGCTTGGGCTGTTCTTCCACGGGTAAAGAACGAATCAGAGCGGCTACTTCTTCCGCTGTTTTCCATTTCGCCAACTGACCCAAACGTTTCTGCCCCGCCCAGACAGAAGTGTGAATGATTTTCAAGAAAAGCTGGCCTGTACGTGGGTTGAAGATGAAAATGGCGCCGTTGATGGGTTTGGTCGTCAAATTACCTTCGAAGGTCTTATGAATCGTTACTCGGTACACGTTAGTGTCATCCACGAACCAGATGATCTGATTGGAGAAGAGTTCACCGTAATTCTGCGACGACAAATACGGTTCGGTCGGCTCGGAAGAGTACAACTGTAAGCCTTTGCGAATACGCTCGCGCAGTACGTACAACGCCGGATTGGCTTTCATGATCTTGGCCATGGCTTGTTGAATAAGTGGTTTGCAGCCGGGGAACCAATTACCATAGGCCGCGTGCAAATTGTACGCCAAATCGATGGCAATCAAGACTCCGGTAGGTGACGGGTAAATAGACATGTTGTCGGTGGTGTAATCAAGGAATTTGGCTCGAGCGTAACGTTCCACGTCATGGGAATCATAATCGCCCCAACGCAGTTGTACATCCAGCCAGTACTTTTGGGTAGTGGTGTTGTCCATGGTGTCTTTAGTGTCGGCCAACAAAGAAGGTCGAGAAACGTTCCATTTGTACGCGGCGAATAACAAGATATCGGCACAGGACGAGTTCATTTTGTACGATTTACGGGGATGGATCGTTTCCTTTTGGACAGTTTCGATTTCCAATGCGTCCAGCTCCTGGTCGAGGACCTGACACAAGTCCATGACGACTGATTCATGGATCTTTTGCCACAAATGGGCACGGAAAATCTGAATCAAGGAGATCTTTAAGGTGGGAATCTTGCCGTGCATGAATATGCCAGTCAGATCGAGTTGCACTTGGAAACCGACATAAACATTCGCGCGGTTGATCGTAGGAGACCACCATAAAGTAAATCGTCGATTCGGGATCTGATTCAAACCTGAACGCTGGGCATTGGTCAATTTCTTGTACTTCATGGATTCTTCAAAGCCGGAGGCTTTTTCCCAGAACAGACCTTCCCATGTTGGGAAGTAAGTACCCTTGAACAAAGTGTGCTCCAAGATCCCTAATGCGAAACAAGAAATTACTTCGTTATGAAAAAGTCATCAACATAGTAAAAAGCATCGTAGACAAACACAAAAGCGACAAGCTTATAGGAAAATACAAAAATCCTTAAGGCCCCGGTATACACAAGTTCTGATATGCACAAGTTAGGTATACACGGTGTACAAAAAATCTGAAACTTCGGTGGATAATTTCTCAAAAACTTTTCGGCCAATTTAATTCGTACCTTCATTAAAAAATATAGAAAAAATATACCTTTGGACCTTGAGAGCCCGATTCTCAATTTTCCAATTATTTCATGATGTCTCAAAATTTGTCTCCTGTTTTAAAATTTAAATGAACTATATTTTTAAAAATCTCGAACATAAGCCATCGATATTAGTTAAAGTACCTTTACTGTCAACGTTGATTTGAAATTAAATGAATCGTTTTTAAGAAACCATCCACAGAAATTCCCCATGTTATTCGCCCATACGAGGGATGTGTATACCGGGGCCTTAAACAAAAACTATACAGTGGTGCCTCGCATAACGAACGTAACCCGTTCCAGGGTAGCGCTCGGTATGTGGGACGCAGTTTCCCATGGTTACTATGGGAATATGTTGACCCGTCCCGTACCCGAGGCCGGTCCAAAATCGCGAAAAATCGTAATTTTGCATTATGACACTGTGGATGCCACTTCTTTTCTTAAACCTGTGAAACCACCCCCTACTGGCTATGAACTCTTCTTCATCTAAAGCTTTGGAGCTTGTTCCTGGAATGGAACTTTCAAACTCATACATGACCCTTGCTTTCCCACAAATTATTTCCTGCGTGGTTAGATCCTTTTATTTGCCTTTCATTAATCAAAACTAACAGCAATCTCTCCATTTCATCACTAATCGATTTATGTGTACCTGTGAACAAACCCTTAAGACTCCCTTAGCCACTTTAGCTTTCATGATTGATTCTCTCGTGGCAAAAATTGTTCCTATGGTTCACTTCATATATTCAGCTGCAAGATTCATAACTCCAGCTACTGAGTCTTTTTGTCTACGATTTCTTGCTTCATTTCCATAGTAAGTGCTTTTCTACTCTTCCCATTAACTGACTTTTATGTGCCATTTTGACAACACTAAAAAAAGCACTGAACTTTATAAAAATTTCAAATGTAAAAAACACAACAGAGCGCGAGCGGTTCGTAATGCGGGATCGCGTTCATTTTGCGAGGCACGACTGTATAAGCTTAAGAAATTAGCTACATTGCACGTATTGTAGTGAGAAAGTTACCTATAAAGTGATAAAATTAATTACAAGGTAAATATGCTATTATCTTAGCTTATAAATATATTTCCATAGTTCTTTATTAGTTAGCAGATTGAATACGCACTGATACTGGCTTTTCGATTTGAATCGACTGAGTAATTTAACTAAATTTATATAAATTTTCTCCTGTATTCATTTATACCTCCTTCCTCGAAGCTTTAAGAGAAAAATAATACCACAATCAAGTAAAACACTATTCCCTAGTCTACTTTAATTAGTACTTAATTAATTTAATTACTCGACTATAAAAACGCAATGTAAGCAAAACACCATACAACTAAGTAACTTAAACAAAAAGTATGGCAAAAAAAATATACAAAAGGTAGTTATAAAAGGAAAATTACCTTCAACACCACCCAAGGCTTGGATCATGTCTGTGCGGTAGTTGTTCAAGTTCCAAAGTTTGCCGTCGTGGCGCTGGTGAGTCCACCAGAAGGGATTCTGCTTCAGAACCTGGTACTGCTTGAATTCGGTCCTTACTCGCCATCCTTTGTCGTACGCTAAAGTATGTCGATCCTTCTGGAACAAGGTGTTGATCCTTGGAATGCCTCTGTCCCAAGAATCTTCCAAATCTTCGAGCGTAAGACGGCGATTCTGGGCGTTAGCTTCTTGTCTTTTTAAGGCATATTCAGCCCAAACGCGCTGCGAATCCAAGAACTCAGCTTCCCAGGGTTGCACGTACCGGTACAAATTGGGAATCAACTGATCTTCGTCGTGGGACATACCGGATCGGAAATGGGTAATGCCCACATCCGTTTGTTTCGACCAACGCAAATCTGACTGGGGAATAAGCACGTGACCCATGGAGAGCATACCCAATCCACCCAACTCTTTTGGTGTATAAAAGACCACTGGCGGAAAACGAGAAGGCATTTTCGAGTTTAGACCGATCTTGATTCTCGTCTGGATCTTGTTTTCGCACTTGACCAACAGGTCAAGCAATTCTTGCGTGTTGACGACAGCTTCGCGGTAGTAAGTCATGAGTCCAATCAAGGCCGTATTCCATTTATTAACGATCTTAGTAAAAGTGGTCGATCCGGATGCCATCAAAATCTGCCTGACTCTGTTGTGGAATCGCTGTAATGATTCATCATCGACTCGTAAGAAACACTGAGCCGTTCGCTCTTTGGTGACTTCGTTCTGTAAGTTCCAGACGCCGTCTCGATGGGTCAATTCTTCGTGAGTCATGCGGCATTTGGGCAAAATTCGGCATTCGAATCCACCCATGTTAAACAGCAAGTTGGGGTTGTCTTTCGAATAGACCGAAACGAATGAATTATCCCACTGGATAGTCGTAACGGAGCGAGGCAAGCGATTCTGGATGTCCCAGAACACCGCTCGACCCAAGTTGACGTCGTGCTTCATTAAGCGCATGCGCGCATCGCGGGGCCAACATTTCTTGTTATTATAACCCACGATGTTCTCATTATTGGGGTCAGGATGCTCCGTGAGGTATCTCTGGATGAGATCCCGAGCTTCTTCAGCTGTGAAACGGAAGAAAATGTGAACTCGATCCACATACCTTGAATACAACCGAATGGGATGCGCTGATTCTGTGACGACATCTTGGAATGTCAAGAAATCATTGGGCATTTGCGGCGGCCCGACCATTTCAGAGGCTCTTTGCAGCCCTAGGACCAGCAAATCCAAGACCAGTCCATAGTACTGGACGATGAAGGACGCAAACTGCAGTCCGCGAATGATTCCGTAAGAGTTGGTGTGGTTCATATCCTTGTAATTGATAACCACGTTGTTTTTTGCCGTCATGTAATCTGCGATGTTGTGGTCTACGATGAGCCGCAAGAGTCGATTGAGCAGTGTCAGATCCATTTTCTCGTACATCTTCTCAAAACGGGTCTCGAGCATGACGTTGCATTCCCCATCGGCCGTATCCCAAACGTCTTCCAAATTATTGACGCCTTGACACCATTTGTATACCAGCAACGGGGGTGGTTCAGAATCCGCGGGTTTGATCCAAGGTGGGAAAAGTCGGCGTTTATCAGCTTCGTACCACAAATACTGATCCAGGTACGCGTCCGTGATCTTCTCTAAGGGTTCGACGTCATGAACGGGGACTAAATGCGAGTACAAGTCCATAAACTCGATGCCAACTTCTTTAAACGCTCTTTGGGTAAGCAGATGACGCTTAATACGAGACAAAGCTTCATGGGGATTATCGTACGCTTGCTCAATGAGGCCCAATTCCTCTCGTTGGCTCTGGTTTAAGCGAGACTTGACTGAATAAGCTTCTTTGAGACGCTCCAACGACAAAATCAGCAGTTTGGTGTCGTGTTTGTAGGAGAGTGGAGGGAAAGGAATGGGAGCAAAACGCCGCGACTCGAGCCAATGAACTGTGGTGGTGTAGATGGCGACAGCTTCCTCGGGACTGATATAAGGTCCGTCTTTCAGGTAATTGTGCTGTCGTTCTTGCTCTGCCTTGAGATACAACCGAGTCAGTCGACCCAAGTTCTTCTTGCAGACGGTTTTGTCCACGGTGGCACCGCGCCTAATACGCTCGCGGTTGTAATGAGCCGTATTGGTCCACCAATCCGCCTTCATCTTAACGTAACGCAAAATCATGTTCTCAATGGGAGTGGGCAATCCTGGTACCTAAAATATACGAACAAAAAGGTGAAGCCAACTCTTAACTACAAATGTTCACAAAAATCGCTTCAAACTAGAGATGCTGAAGTAAAGGCTCAGTAGTGCAGTTTTCCTTACAAGGGCAAGAGGCGTGGCCAACTCCCAGAAGAGGGCCTGTAGCCACACCTTACTTCCCTCACAAGTCGTCCCACATGACTAGACGATTTCAATACCCCTGCACAACTCATCAGGGCCTTTATCTTCCCCTTTTTTTTATAACTATCTGTTCTTCAACTGCTTTCCTTTTCCTTTCAGCAGAAGGATTAAGCTGAATTGTATCTCCCAAGATAATCTTTCATCTGCATAAAAAAATAACGTACTTTCCAAGGAATATTAGCCTTCCAACAACGCCAGGCTTCGGACAAGTGCTGCAAGATGGTTCTGGCCTTGTTCTGCTTGATTCCCTCAGGCATCATATCTAGGATATCGTGCATAACCGACGCGCGGAGTTCCAAATCAAAGTGGGATTCCACACGCTGCTTGGTAACAGTTTTGGCAACGCCTTTGGAATGTCTGCCTTCAAACTGACGGGCCAACAAGTTACCCAACCATCTTTCCAACAACGGCGTAATTCCTCGCATAAAGAACAGCCATACACGCCACCCTGGTGCCCAAATTCCACAACCAGGCCCTTTTCCCACTGGACCCTATTAAAAACACGAATAATTCACTGGTAAGAGAATTTTTTATCACAGAATAAATCTAGATCTTACGGTATTGAAACGGTAGTAAATGAGATGCTTGAGATCTTTGCACATTCGGATTTGTCTCATGAGCTTGTACTTGTAACGGTACATGCCCGTTAGCTGTCCCACATGGGCAAATATGTACTGCATGCCATCTGCCAATTGGAAAGCATCAACGTTGTTGAGACGGTACTGCACATGCGCATCTACGACCAACTTGGTCAATCTCAGGATTTCTCGGCACAAATGAAAGGCATTGCCGAAACGCGACTTTTTACGTTCCTTAGTAGTCAAGGTCTTGACGGGTTTCAAGTTGAAATTGTAATCCAAATGGAGATAATTCAAATTCTTGCGATGGATAAGGAGGTTCAACATGTTGTAACCTTGGCGACAAACTTGCAAACCAGCTTCCACCCAATCGAGGGTGGTTTGCTGGAAAAACTTTGTGGCTTTAAACGACCTGAACAAGTACCTATGAGAAAAAAGAGTGGTTAATACGAGAGCTACTCAAGTCAAATTATATTGTCGCATAAACAATACCTTTTCTTCTGGGGTTTAGGTCTGCGATGATGCAACGCATTCAAAACATAGTACTTGAGCAATTTCTGGTAAGAAACGCGGACTTTGACGGGCTGGCTTGGTGGACAATGCTCTCGGTACCAGCTTTTGACCAAAGGGATATCCATTGCACGGCGAGAGTAGCCGCTCCTTAGGTTAAAGGGTCTGGGTGCCCAAAGTAAGGCAATGCCGTTGGCGGTATTGTCAGTATACAATGGCCAGTCTTGCAATAAAGGAGCAACGTCGTCCGGCAAAGTAAATTCGGCCAGTTCTTCGTCATCTGGCACAGGATCTGGGAATTTCCCTGCATTGCGCTGCGAAATGGGGTTAATCAAGGGGTCAAAGTAAAAGGCGGGTAGATCGGGATCTTCCGTCTTGATAAACACCACATTGGGGGTGTGGTACCATGAGAGGTGCACGAAATTTGGCAAATTATTGTACAAGTACGGGAAAGCGATGCGGTACTCGGTACGAATGGGCTGGCGAATGATGATCTTGTTAATATCGTTAAACTCGTTCCAATCGTCATCTTGGGTAGGCGCGTCCTTGACCAAAGGCTCGAATTTAGGACCACCCGGAATGGCCATGTTCAACGCTTTGGCCGTGAAGAAAGATTTAAGGTCAAACAAGTAGAAGTAATTATCATCCACCAAATCAGTCAGTAACTGGTTTGCCAGACGATACAGCGTGGCCATCTGTGGTAAGGACAAGTTCCATTTCCTGTACGTAGATCCATTCACATATCTGTAAAAATCAAACAAAAAATTAAGCTCGCGAAAATAAATGAAACAAAAATTAGAAATAAGTTCAAGAACAGCGCAAGATTAAAATGAACATGAAGATAGAATTTCAAAGAAATGCTTACTGGGTATCTACTAAGGGTTTGTGGTCATAAAACCAAGAAGCAACAGGCTTTTCTTCCTCCGTATCGAGCTCCATTTGCACAGCTTCCAAAGGTTCTACGTCGAGCAAATTGTCCGCATAATCCAAGGGCGGTTCTTCGTCGTCAAAGGGGGGGAATCGCATGCGTTTGAAATGACGACGATCGCGTTTCTCGCGACGCATCATGATCCACATGGTGCCCCACTGTGCAATATAGATGGGTTCCACTACCCATGGAATCTCGTTGACGAAGGTGATGGCTCCGGTAATATGATAGAGGACTTTGACGTCGCGAATCTGCTCCCAAGGCATGGGCATGTTCTCCATCAATTTGAGAACAGCGTGAGGCATGTATTTGAGAGCCCCCAAGTACACCCGTTTGTCATTACGGTATTTGCGATGAGTCATGTCACCGTGATCGCGGATAATCTTGCGAATGTGCTCGGGAGGCATGTCTTCTTTCTGCGCATCTACGAAGCCGAATTTCCGTTTCTCTGCATAACGTTTACTTTGAAGTTGCTGCCACCGGCGAGCTATCAAACCAGAAACAATTTTTTTTTAAATAATTTACAAAAAGGTATAAGTACAAGTGATTTTACCTTTCTCTTGAAGCTTTTCTTCGGTAATTTCCTGGGTTTTGGCAGGGTGAGCAGCTTGCATTTGTGCATGCATTGCTTGCTGATGATGGGTAGCCATTTGAGCTTGCTGCTGGGGTGTTGGAGCCATCATTGGCATTGGCATCCCCCATGGATTACCAGGGATCATGAACGGTGGCAAGGACATGATGAGTGTCCTTTAAATACCACAAAACCTGTAAGAATAGTCACTTTCATTAAAACACACTACGTAAAGACATGCGTGAAGCTAAAAACACATGCCGGTCGCTGGACAAAATGGTGGAAGTATGGAAAGCAACCACGGAAAGCTTGTGCTTGTACAACCAACACACCAATAAAAATTGATATTATCAACCTAGTGTCGAACAAATCGAGCAATCAATAAAATTTTACCTTATATGTAAATTTTTCTGACCCCAGGTCCCTTAATCAGTAAAAACAGTCCTCTTTTGTTTCCCGAAATGGTCCTTTTACGAAATGCGCGTCCAAAACTAGCAGAACGCACACTAAGCGAAATATACTGAACTAGTCAGGAGAAGAAGACCGAAAAGGGAATACCGTTTTGTAACTTACGTTCCCTGCACCGCTGACGGAGATTCGGATAACTAACAGAAGCATTAAAGTCAAGTTTCCTTATCAAACTTTATCAAACTATCATAAACAATGGAATTAATATCAACATATAACTTATTATTTGCTTGCTAAGTATAATGAGTTGTTTAGCTATAAATTATTTAATATAACTAAATTTAATTATATCATTTTACGCCCAAGCATAGAAAGCGACACCTGTAAGAATTCTTCTAATAAGTTCCGAACGATTCCGCTTCGAGATTGACCGGATAATAGGCGCCAACTTTTGCTGGTATATTATTGCTGTGGGTTTTTGCATCGTTTCAAATCGTAAAAAATAACTTAATAAGTTGAGTATTTTATGCTAATTATTTTATTTTTAGAATCCGTTTCTTTATGAATGGAAAGCAGTCCACGAGCACTACAGTTGGTAAAACAGCTAGAAGAGCTGCGTCAATGGCAAAGAACACAACACGAACGTTTAATCCAACAACAAGAAGAGCAACGACTCAGTCTCCAGAAGCAACAAGACAAATTCTGTGAAAGCCTTGGCTTAAAGAGTCCCACACCTTCCCAAAATGGAAAAGATAATGATTTTACTACAATTGCTTCGTTCAAACCTGAATCGGGCCATCATTATATTCCTCCTTTACAAGCTCATGACAACCATAAAAATAACAATACATGTGCTTCGCCAACTCCCAGAAGTATTGATGAAATACCATTACAGAAGCCTCAATCGCGAAAATCTTTCAAAACGTTAATCCAATCCACCCTGGACGAGGGACAAACCACTGATCCTCAAATTGGCACTCAATCTTCCCAATCTAACAAGAAATTCTCTTTTCTAAAAAAAGGCCAAGGCACTGCCCGGTTTCATCCTCGCCAGCGCTACCCTACCTTCAGACAACGTCAGACAAAAACTTCACCTTCCCAATTCGACCTTCCTTATCCTCAGGACAAAAATGCAAAATCTAACGTACCCCAAATTGTTAAAGAAATACCAGCAAGCCCCACGAATCCAATACCAGCAAATCCATGTCCTGGATTTCCTCCAAGAAAATACCCTGATGAAGAAACTACGGATAGTAGCGAAATCGAAGTTGTCCATAAGAAAGAACGGGATTTCCAAGATCTAGCAGTATTCGAATTAATAGAGAAATTTGCTGAGCTCAACAGCTCATTTAATTTCACCTCGTCCATGATTAACAATTTACTGGAAAATAATCCTCAGCCCCTCTTTTCCACCCAAAAGATCCTTGATAACGCTCCAGCAGGTGCTAACAACGAAGAAGATCTAAAAGCTTCCAAACACGTTCATTTTGCACGAGAGGAAGAATGGGAAACGTTTCAAGACGAAACTGAAAATGAGTCACGATTGTCTCGCCCCGAATCACCCAATTTTTACGAAGGATCAAATTCTCCAGACGTCTCTTGTGTTGCCTTGCAAAGTACGCCTGTCATTCGGGGTAACGTTTTACAGTTCTCTCCTCCCCCGGATAAGCCGGTCAATTCAGCTTCTCACACTATTTGGGATAGTTTTATTCGACCTCGGCAAGAAAACGTGTCAGAAAAGCATTATTCGAATCCTTCATTTCCCAATTTGGAAGACCAGGAAGAAGAAAAAGAAGAAAGTACACCAGGGGCTCATCCGGACGAGACAACGCTGTTGCAGGGAGCCGTTTTGAGGACCAAGTTGCTGTCTCTAGAGCGTGAAATCAACATTTTCAGGCGCGAAAACGCCCAAATGCGGAAAACGCGGCAGCAGCTTGAAGAGGCACGTCTCAAGTTGGAGAAAGAACGAGAAAAGTTTGTCAAATACGCAGATAATGAGAAACGTCGGCTAATGCTCTTGGTAGAGGAAAAAAAGAAAAAGGCGATGAAGAAAGCACCTGCTCATGTACCCGAAACGGAGTCAACGACTCCTAAACTACAACAGCAATTAGATGCCTTGAAAGAAGAGCTCAGGGCTAAAGAAACCAAGTTTTTTGCCGAACAAACCCGTTTGCAGGATAAATGTCGAGGGTTTGAAATTAAGAACAGGGAACTTGTCGAATCGGTGTCCAAATTATCCGAAGAAGAACAGACTTTAAGAAGAGTATAAATTTTAGATAAGTTTTTCTTTAGACACTAAATCTCTAACTTGCTTCGCCTTTTCTAGAAGTTGAATTCCGCGCTCAGACCTGGGAATGCTAAAGTTCCACCAGCAAAAGATTCTCCTGCCACTAGCCCAGCTGAACCAAAAATTCATTCAGAGACTAGCCCGGAAGCTCCAAAAGCTACTTCAAATACCCCAGCTCCTGAAATAGTCCCGAAATCGGCTGAAAAAGTAGCCGAGGAACCCACGATTAGTCAAACTCAATTAGCGGATGGTACGACTGTGTTCTTTTACCCGAATGGCAATCGCAAAGAAGTCTATCCTGACCGACGAGGCACCAAAATCACCTATTTCAATGGCGACGTTAAGGAAAAGCTGGTGGACGGGACCACCATTTACCTATACGGCCAAACTGGTACCAAGCACACTACGTTGCCTGACGGGACAGAAATATTGGAATTTTCCAAGTAAAATTGTAGACTGTTATCTTTTTCTAGCAAAAGTTGCGTGCATTTGGAATTTTCTTGTAGTGGACAAGTGGAGAAAACAGAGCCAAATGGGAACAAAGAAGTTCGCTACCCTAACGGAGCCTTGCAACGACGATATGCCAATGCGAGCGAGGAATGCCTTTGGCCCGACGGAACGCGACTCTGGAGTGACGGTCACGGCCATGGTGTGTTCACTATGCCCTCCGGACAGAAGGAAATTTATACCCCGCTTTGCAAGGTAGATCAGTTCAGTCAAGTCTATATAACTCCTCAAATCTAGCGCAAGTTAAACGAAATCTAGGTTAAATTACAAGGAGTCTAGTAATATCCCTCAAACTCAAGTCTAATTACTTCAATCTAATATAAATTCAACGAAATTCACTCCAGTTACTTAAAATCTAGTCCAATATTAAAAAAAGTTTGGTCTGATTAAATTAGACTGAATTTGCAATTACATTAAATTAGTAATTAAACTTTATAAGTTAAATAAAACACTATATAATCTAGTCGAATTTAAATTAAAAGAAATTTTTTATTGTTATTTTTTAGAGAAGGGAATATCTGGATGGAACTGTCAAGACTTTGTATCCGGATGGACGAATGGAAACACGTTACCCGTCTGGAAGACTGCGAATGAAAGACCAGGAAGGCCATGTTATTTTGGACACGGGGAATATGCCTGTTTCTGCAGCTAAACCTTGATAGTTTATACAGAATGTGTGGTTTTGTTTTTCTTTGTATTTGTATATAGGCTACGCAGATGAGCTTAATTGTATCTATTCACGATATTCACGAAATAAATTGTGCCTTGGGTCTACTTTCCAACTGCACGGCTTGCTGTTTAGTGGCATCGGTCAAGTAAACACCAAACTCTAAAGGATTCATCTCGTGCTGGATGCCAAACAAACGACTTAAAGCGTCTCGGGCTGCTAATTCTTCTGCGATTTCAGGGCTTTCTCCTGGAGCTTTACGGTTATTTTTCAATGCAAAAGGGAGAGATTACAGCTAGATTTTTAGGGTACGCTTATGATTTTTACCTGATCCGATTAATTGTTTATTCGAGTAAACACCCACGTGATATGTCGCTAGAATGGTATTGACTCCAGTTTTACGAAGGAGGCGAGGTTCAGGCTCTCCATTGCCCATCTTCTGTAACACATCTACTAAGACGCCCATTGGATTGACGGGTTGCCATAAGTCAGCAATGGATTTGTCAGCTAACTGCACTGCGATGAAATCATACACAAATCGCCTTGCCTGGTCCTCTCCAGAGCTTCGATTAACGCAAGAAACTATCGCATGTAAGCATGTGGTCAGAATTTCTTTGGAAGGAGGATCTACGGAGCAGAGAATGAGCTCAGACATTCCCAAGTGTTTGGCAATGTGGGCATGAAGATCTGGATCCATTAAAAATGTTTGAATTATCCTGGGAAAACGAAGAACTCTTAAACAATTAATGCTTTTAAACAAAGAGTATTGCTTACTGGATTCCTTCTTCGGGAAGATTGGGCAAACTGGCTCGGAGATAGCCATACAAAAACCGTTCCACTAAAGCTTTTCCTTCTTCCGCCAAAGTTCGGTTATCAAGGAGTTGTAAGGGCGTATTAATTCCCAAAGCTTGCTGCTTTTTGGTTTCTTCGTAGACGTAAGAAGAATGGGTGAAACTCTGCCGTAATAAAGCATTATCGAGTGATTCATTTAACCGTTTCTGGAAGGCGTAGATCTCTGCGTCATAATTCCTATTATAAGGATAAGGTTATTATAACCATTTGAGTTGTGGAAGGTTGGAAGTTGAATTTGTACCATTCTAAGAAGGAATTCCTGGGGTTCACAATTTTTCCTCCATTCAGAGCGATTTCCTTCTTCTTGCGTCTTTGTAATTCCATTAACGTAGGAGCGACGCAACGTGGTTTAAAATACTGCGAACCTAATACAATAGCCAGAGACAGTCACTGAATAAGTACGTGTGGAAGAAAAACTGAAATTGGTAAAAAGAAGAAAAAAAAGAGTATGCCCCCTTACTTGAAGCATGTATGTTTTTTACGGATGCTACAATATTCTTAGTAGGATTTTGAAGCAACTGTTGTTTTCCTGAATTCACGAATGATCTTAAAGTAACACTGACTAGGATAGTCGCACACTGCATATTTAAAAAAAAACTTATTTTCCGAAAAAGTCTAAACTTTGTCTAATAACTAGTTACCGAGTTCTTCTTCTTCTTTGTGTTTTTATAGACGACAGGCGAAGTGGCATCGCATCGTCGTCTGCAGCATTCACGATAGGTGTCGCTGTCTATGTTAACAGGTTCTCCAGTTTCGGAACTCGGAGATAGAGATGACACTTTTGTGTATTGTTTCAAAACGTTCTCCGAAGCCGAATGACAAACGGGTGTCAGTCGAGTTAAAATTGGTATAGTTGGAAATGGATTAAGTTAGGATATGTTTAGGTTAGGTTACGTTAACGATTCTCATAAACTTTCATTGATGAGAGTCGTTAAAACTTGCATTTTCTTTCATTCCACTAGCTAAAATAAGAAAAATTCATTGTTGGCCAGTGACACACCCCGGNTAGGTTAGGTTACGTTAACGATTCTCATAAACTTTCATTGATGAGAGTCGTTAAAACTTGCATTTTCTTTCATTCCACTAGCTAAAATAAGAAAAATTCATTGTTGGCCAGTGACACACCCCGGTGTAATTTTTTACTCCGGGATAAATTACGTACGTTACGTATGCAACTAAATCCGAAGAACGTGTTGGTCTGTATGTAGCGAATAGTTAGAGCTGCTGCAAGAGGGGGTGTAACGAACTGTCAAGCCCGATAAAAAAATAGACAGTGACATCTATTGAAAAAGCTGCATACGACGATTTGATTGCCATTTTGCCTGTGTCGAACAACAAAAAGACGAAGCTTATGTATAAAGTAGATTAAATAATTAGTTGTAAAAAATAAAACTGCACAAGCCGTTGTCTTGTTCATAGGGCAAAACTTATATTTTGCAACTATGTCCGTTAGAGGTAAGTAAATATAATTAATTATATATTAAATAATTTCTCCTCGCCTGTGCGTCTACGTTTTGTTATAGAAACGGAAGAAAAGGAACGATTCAGATTTCAACTGGAGCTAGAATTTGTTCAATGTCTCGCAAACCCTAACTACCTAAACTGTAAGCCTGTTTATTATTCCTATTACCTCTCAGGTAGATTTTTGTCCTGTTTTCAGTCTTAGCTCAGCGAGGCTATTTTAAGGACCAAGCGTTTATTAATTATCTTAAATATCTGCTGTACTGGAAAGAACCTCAATATGCCAAATATCTCAAGTAGTATTCCTTAAGTTTTGTTATCATTAAAAATCAAACCGTTTCACTGTTAGATACCCCATGTGTCTATACTTCTTGGATCTGCTTCAATACGAACACTTTCGCAAAGAAATTGTCAATGCACAATGCGCCAAATTTATTGACGACCAACAAATTCTGCAGTGGCAACACTATACACGCAAGCGTATGCGTTTACTTAACACCCAAGCTGAAAAACCCCAACAAGAATCCTCCACAACACCCCAAAAATCTTCCTAAGTTGCATATTTTCTGTGACGCATTACATAATCAAGCTATGTTTATTATTTAAAAAAATAAAGCTACATTAATCGAATCTACTCGCATTTTTGTTTGGTCTATCAATGTCCGAACGGAATCTTAGACACACCTCTAACGTGCCTCTATAATCATCCTCGATCCCATATTCGCTGGAAGTAGCCTTATAAGGCAGCTTACAACCTTGCTACGAGTCCCGTATCTATTTAAGGCTCCTAATTATGGTATAGGAACCGGTTATTTGTTGTAAACAACATCAGCAACAACCAATATCAAAACAGATCCTTTTAAACTATTTTTCAGGCATTACGTGCAAGGACAAATAATAACCAGGGATATCTGTTTGGGTCTTCGTCGTATTATCACGTGGCCTCCGGACAGTTTGGCACTGTTTCATATTCTCTTTCACGTGTGCGAGCCTAAAAGGACACTCCGGACTCTGCAAGGTAACCTCTTAATTCTGCATCGAAAAATTGCACCTTTTGCTCCCATTTTTTAGGGGAAATATGGGGGGTAGACCAAGCAGTAATTGAGGTTTGTTTTTTGTTTCATCATGAGGGTGAAATCTCAGTAGGAAAAAGCATATATCTTTTGGCTATTGATTGCGTCAATTGTGACACGTTTGCGTGAGTTCTTA
>JAGJRP010001162.1:0-20194 GCA_022832235.1 Lepidurus couesii
ATCTCTTGACAAAAAAGCTACATTCTCACTCACCCCCCTAGCCACAACTTGCCCAGCTTACGCGACAGTTGTTACTGTCGTCTTGTGCTCAGAAATAAACGTAAAACGTGAATTTCTTTTAAGAAGAATGTATAATAATGTTGGAATTTTGGCTGCATCGTAGTGGAAGTTTTATCCAGAATTGGATACTCGTGATGGATTTTTGGACGAATGGAACCTGAAATGAGGTTGAAAAACTCGGTTTAAAAGGCGCTTTAACTGCTCAACGACTGGTAAACATTCTGGAATGGAAATGGAAAATTTCAATTTTTTTCTTAGGAGGTGTCGTATTTCGCAGGTTTCTAAAATGTCAGCATACGAAGGACGCGCTTAAAAAAATATTCATAATTGAACGTTTGACATAAACCAATTCCAAGGTGATTCTATAGTAAAGTTTACATTTTGTAATATGGCCTAGAATTAAATTTCGGGCATGATTCTTGGATTCCATGACAGTAGTCTTGGAGCTTATCAGCTTGCAATGTTCATAACTTCATTTGCTTTGCAGTGGTTGTCGACACTATACTTTTATCGCTTCTAGAATTGGACCCCGATGTACCGCACGCAAATTGGATTCATCTGCAGACAACTGGTGTCGTCTAAAATTTTGACCACCCTTTAAAGACCGGAGTAACTTCTGGAGATATTTAATTACACGCCATCTATTTCTTTCTGCAGTTGTTCTAGTAAGAAATTTATCGGAGATAATAGTATAAATTGAAAGCATTTTTGTTCGACATCTTTTTAACATTAATGTCCTTTGCATATAGATTTTTATCCTAGTTGATCATTGCCAAAAGATGCCGTGACGCTCTTCGATAAAGAAGGCTTAGTTCGCAAAATCTCCTGAAATATTGGGTTTACCAGGTAAACTAGAATAAATAAATCACTCCGTATTTCACCTGATTGACATCCTAATCCAAAGAGTACTTTACTACGCATGTTTTATCATAGGCGGTAATCTCGAATAAAGTCTTACAAACCGTTTATTTTTCTCATGTTCAAAGTACCATAGAGCTTTTGCCAAATTACGCCTCTCGCGGCAAGAGTTGGCGAAATCTGCCATTTTGAGTACATTTAAATTAAGGTAAACAAACAGCAACAAACTGTTTACAGCTTTTACAAGTAGCTCAGGTAAATTTAAAACAAAAAGACACAATAAGACACAAAGCAAAACCAATATTCACGGAAAACAGTTTGTTGTTGTTTACTTTAACTTAAATGTACTCAAAATGGCGGATTTCGCCAACTCTTCCCGCGAGAGGCGTAATTTGGCAAAAGCTCTATTATATAATGCGGACGAAAGATTCAAGAGAAAAGGTTACATTGAAATCATGCAAACATGAGAAATACATTAATAAAAATATATGTATTCCTTTTAAAAGTCGAAGGTTCACAATGATAACTAGTTAATTGTATTTATCATAGTATAAAGGTTTACACAAACCTTTGTTAGTAAACCTTTATACTGTGGTATATTTATAGTAAATATAAACGGTTAAACTTTACCTGCCGTCGTGCGCAAAAAGGGAGGGGCGAATGCCTTATTTGCTTTAAGGCTTCCGTATACCCATAGCAATTACGTCCGTCCATGTAAAAAAAAACAGCTTAAAACTAAAATAATAGAAACATACTATAAGCCTAACCCGAATCTTAGCTGGACAGGAAACTAAGACGTCACAGTCTCCGGTTGCCTGGGAGTTGAGAAGGATTATCCCGAACTAAGCGTAGAAGTAGGCTAAAAATACAGGATTGGTCGAAACAACGAAAAAAGCAATGTATTTGGTCAATTTACAGAGTCCATGTAGCGATCAATAGGAGTTATTGTGCTTTGCAAACATAAATAAGTAAATAAAAAATTCAAACCTAATAATCTTCTATAGGATGCACATACGACCAACAATAATAAACATGCCCTCAATTACATAAGTACATATTGAGGAAGACAAAGCTATTTTAATGGAACCATTACAGACTTCGCTAATATGACTGTATCTTCCAAAAACAGGTCTAAACCGTCACCGAGATAAACCGACCTATATACAGCCATGGCTTGTATATACAGATCCCCGAGATTTTGGGGGATTTGTTTATTTGCTAGACTTTGCGCTTCCTGCATCTGGCTGTACAGCGCGCAATCATGTGCCTTTGCCAGAATAAAACTGTATAACACTCCCATGTTTTCTCTGAGCTCATGGGAACTTACAGGGATTCCTAACCAAGTTGATCGTTTCAGCCCAGAAAGTACTTTCTGGGCTGAAACGATCAACTTGGTTAGGAATCCCTGTATAACCTCTAAAAATCCTATACCGTTACAACCCAAAGCTTTTGCTAAACCCTAGTTCATCCACTGTTGATTCCGAAAAGGAAAAGCACAAAACGAATGAACATATTCGAAATCTTTCAACCATCAAAATAGAACTGCAAAGTCCCTATAGAAGGTTTGTAAGGGCTTTTGATTTTCAGAATAAAAGCCACAGCGGATACCCATGTCAACCGCAAGCCGGCGAAAATTCCTATGGACGATACGTATCTAAAATAAATTATCCTTCGCGACATTTCGCGACAAGGGGTTACTTTTCACCCCACTGATCGCACAAATCGACAATCCATGTCCACGACTGGGTCAGCTGTTCTTTTCATTTACTCAGTTTGTCCAAAAACCTTTCAACCGTTTACTCCATTTAAAAATTCCACGAAATAAGCTTGGTGTATGTAATTGTATTTACACAACTAAATAATTACAGGCGTGGCTTTGTTGTTTTAAGCATTTTTTCAGTATTAGTTTATCAAGTCAGAAATTTGTTTTCATTCTAGGTTTTTCTAGGCTTATACCTAAGTCCTACTCAAGTTCTACACGAAAAAGAAACCTATTTAGAAACTAGATGAGTAGAATTCGTTGACCGCGAGCAAAGGAAATGGATCTTCGTTCAATGGAATCTGATCATCTCTTTCCAACTTTCTTTTTTGCCCTATGCAAATGACGGTTTCTGGCTTCTCTCAGTTGCTGCTATGGTCACGACACTTGACTTATTTCATTCAAGGACGAGATTCTAATGCGTATAGGTTACGTTAGCATCAAGAGAATCTCCCAATGCAGAGTATACATCGTACAGACGGGATCTATCTTGCCCTATTTTTTTTTTTTTAGGAGACCCGAGTAAGCGGCAAAACCAAGCCAGCATCTGTCAATTAGGCAGGCTTCGTTAAATTTCAGTGGAACAAACAAACGCCGTTTTCGGGATTACGGAGTTGGCCACATTCTTATGCATTCATCAGCAGCCCTGGCTTTCTCCCAAAAATCGTAGTAAAGGGAGTAAACGGAGAAGAAAGTGGTCAAAGTTCACCCAAAATGCCTTACTGCCCTTTCGTGTCTCTTCTCCACTCCCTTCCTTTGCTTCACTGTTTCATCCCAAAACCGCTTTGCCTCCAACTTCCTCTAAACTATGTAAATGCCAAGCTGTATTTGCCAAATGCAAAGGCCATCACGTCATAGCTTTTGCTCCATATGCAAATTCTGTAGAAGATCTGCCCACGCCACTTCTCCAATTTCCCTCCATGACCTCAACCATGTTCTTCTTTTCAGAAAACAAACTTGTCTTCCTAACTGTTTACTGGGTAAACAAAACTTTAAAAGCATATGATCTTGCATATGATTCTCTGTATGCCTCCTTAAAAAAAATTTAAATTACCGTTAACGCGGTCTAGGAAGAAACCGCAAAGAAAAGGCAAAGTCTAAAAGAATGTCCTCGTTCTTCCGTGAAAATTTTAACAACTGGCCTGAAATGCTTGAAAGGAATAGCACAAACCACCCCGAACGCCTATATTTAGCCCATAGCAACACCACTTTAGATGGAGGCACTTCGACTCAGGAACTTCCCAACTTCCTGCCGCGGGTATAGTGTTATATGGCCCTGTTTTTATGTAAATCTCGCATCTGGGGGTTGGCTTCATATTATGCAGTCCAAGCACCTGTAATCTTTACAATTATTCCAAGCGTTACGCAAAGGTCTAATCACCACAACCAAGTTTCCTTTTCTTGATAATAAAAAAAGGTTAAAGAAACATTATTAATCATAGGACTTATCAATCTTAGGACTAGGCCAACTGAAGAACTAGTGATCCAACATTAAAATGAAGAAGCAGCAACAAAGGTATATTAAGGTACTTGTGTTAGAAACTAGGAAAAATTAGCACAATGAACCCCGCTGTTTTCGTTGGTATGAAAAGGCAGGACAGATCTGCGAATTTGACATGGGTAGCCTACTCGATCTTCTTTGCCGTCCTTTTCCTTTGAACCATGTTATGATAAGGGCTAAAACTAGTTTTATCTCTTATGTAGTTGTAAGGTTAAGGGGTTAGTTAGTTCGTTAAGTTGGAATTTCCAAAGATACAACGATACTGCTATGCCCCATTGAAAATGCACAACCCGACCATTTTTATTTTTTTTTCGTTCGTTCCCACAACCCTCCTTCTTTACTGTTCTGTTCAGAACATCATTCCAGAGACTTCTTTTCTTCTTCCTCAGGGACTGGAGGCAAATTATGGGGCATTTCTTGTACTACCTGGTGAACCTCAAATGGGGCAATTGCAGTAGGTAAAATGCCTTGGTTACTCGAAGTGTCCTTTTCCAAGGGTCTAGACGCAAGAGGACACACGAGGTTTTCCCTTCGTGTTACAGCGACAAAGGAGACCATTCAAAGTTGGAGTCATTAGCGACGAAATAGCGATATGCGGTACAAAAAGCTAAGGGTTAGTATCTTTGCGTCACGTTTGTTGTTGAAAAAAATAAATAAAAAATATAGCTTTCTCTTTCTTGGAGCGTTCCAGGTAAGATTCAGCTGTTTTCCTGCTAGGGGCAACCTGTTTTTTGAGGTTGCTTGGGAGTATCAAAGTAACCTAGGGTGGGAAAAACGAGAACGAAAAACCTAAATATGAAATCTTGGGAGGTCTTTTAGGCTGAAAAAAAAGCAAAAAATAAAATGAAAAAATTAGCCACATTCAAGGTACACGTCCCGTGCAGCAAGTGCGATAAGTAAGATCTGTGGTCAATTATAAATCCCGCACCCAAGTTGTGAAGTGACTGTATACCTTACGAATTTGCTGTTCCTTCTTTGAGTGATTGAAGACTCGGACTTTGGCAACTGAATCAGTTGCCAAAACTAAAAGCAAGACTAAAAGAGATGCAGCAAATAGATCAAAACGGCAAAAAATACGATAAAAATAAAACGATTACAAATATTCAACGTTATAACTTTCAGTGATTTTGTCATGGTATAGTTTATAGGGGAGGCCTTTCCTGTGCGATAATTGCCCCAAAGAATTATCAGAACCAACCACAGCCGACATCCGTTAGTTCGACTCATGAGCGTGGGATGCTAATGAATTTCCGAACAAACTTATCCTCGCTTATATATACTCCTAGCTGTCAGAGAATCATCTGCTTCTGTTTGGCAACCAAATTAGCTAATCACAAGCAACTAAACTGGCGTGCTCGCGACTTTAGTCTGGTATGCAGTGAGTTTTCGTCTTGGTTTATTATGTACAAGACCTTAAGGCAAAACCATCCGAGATAAGACAACTCCTCAAGTTACGCTTGGAACGTCTGCTTGCTGCAAGGAACTTAAAACCCAAACTTTGACATAGCCAAAGCTTTCGAGCAAACAACAGGAATAACACTCTCAACGCCTTTTGCACAAGAACAACGTGACAAACGGCTTTTTGGGACAAGTCAGCAAAAAACTTTTCCTTCTTGCTCGTAGAACGGGGAACAAAAATAAAGTTGACTTTATTACTTACCACATTGCGCAGTGAGCAGGAATAATTCGTCGGTGCGTTGCCAAGGGGCCCAGCGACCGTGGAATTTGCGCACGTGATCCTGCGAAATTAACCATAAAAAAAGAAACAAAGGAAATATGAGTCACGTCCCTTATTTTTATTCCGTTGACGGCAGATCGTTAGTAAACAGTGCAGTGGGGCATTAAATAAATTGGAAAATAACGTTCACGTGAAGGATTAAAAATAAGTCACTTGGGGAAAACTAGACAGTAAAACATTCCCTGGTATGCAATTGAGGATGTAAAAAGAATTCGTGGGCTCACGCTTCAATATCAGACAAAAACAAGCCCGATCTTGGACATAGCTTTCACACAGTCGGGTTTTCTTGGTGTTGGCGGTCTCGGGGCGTGAAACACGAAGACCCTTCAACCCTCGTCTCACAGAGCGCCGCCCTTTTTGCCCACTGCGTATTTCCAGCGAGCCTTGTCGACAAGAAAAGAACCTCCTTTCAATTTTGGCGAAAAAAAATCTTACGGTTGACTTGCAGCTTTTGAAGTTGATCCCAATGTGACCCGTAATTTTGCACATGTAGGGACTTCATTAAATGCGAATTTTTGCTAAGCAATTAACCGTCAAACCGAACACATGGGGACGAAGCGGAGATAGCCGAGGTGTACTCCGGCGTCTGGCTGGGCACCAAAGGTTCTAAACCTAGCAGATGTCGAGCCGCGGTCTGCGGAGACAGAGTATACAGGGACAAGGGTTCTGCTGCAGAGCCTTTCTGGAGAATTTATATCTTTAGTGAGTGGGCGGGATAAACGGGGTGAAACGAGTGCAATTAAATTATCGTGCCATAACAGTGACGTGAATATGTTAATATGTAAAGGATATCTGTTCGCTTGGATATATTGAAATTGGCGAGGGAGAATAGTTTTTGAACTAATGGGAAGCCGAAGGATTAACTACGCTCGCAGCGTAATGTGGTTACCTTTTGTGAGTGTGTGCCTTGTGCTCATTTTCGCGAGTTCCGCAGATGCTGCCGTAAGTGATTTCGGGATTGTTGCTAGATTTTTATTGTATTTTTTTAAAAGTTTTCTATGTATATATGCGAGTTGAACCTAGTTTTGCGCAGTGCTGCTCCTGCTCGGCTTAGTTCCTCGTTCTATCGTGCTGTGGAAATTCGAGGCGGCGATAAGCGAGACGGTTTAACTTTACAAACGCTTCCAAGTTCGGAAATGCCCTTTTCCATTTTTCTAAGATCATGCGCAGAGTGAGATCACATTATGCACGCAGACATACGCCAGTGCCATCTAGTATGAAAGTTAGAAGCTATTTTAGTATTTGATATGCAAATAGTGCTGCTTCTAGGATTTCAAAAGATGATTAGTTAGTGGCAATTTAATTTCAAATTCAACCTTGGGAAACGAGTATTTCCTTGCAAACAATTGGATTAATCGAGGTCCTACTAACAGAATTGAACGAACTTAAAACCTATTTTGTGTGTGCGTTTTATCGAATTCACGATCTTTTCTCCGGAATTCAAGAACAGGACTTCTTCGATGAAGGGCTTTGACAGACTTAAATATTATAACCTTAATTTTTGTTCGTTCAATTAACTGTAATTTAATTTCAATTCCAAGGCATGTAAAGGATGCGTCGCTAGCAAGCGATGCGAATGCAAAGCGGAGAAAGGAATGCCAGGTGAAGTTGGATTGACGGGGTTGAGGGGGTCACCGGGAATACCTGGACAAATGGGACCCGAAGGCCCAGCTGGACAGAGGGGTTGGCGTGGAGACATTGGCAACCCTGGAAGCACGGGTGAAAAGGGTTACAGAGTAAGATCATACACGTTGGATACATTTTGATCCATGTCAACTTTACCCCTAATTGCTTTGTAGGGCGATATTGGAGCACCCGGCTTTACTGGCCCACCTGGAATTCCAGTAAGTATGGTCTTTTCATTTAATTTATTTCAGAACCATATTAACCTTAATATAACAGATTTGTGAGGATTAAGGTGTTTAATGAGCATTTCAAAATTTAGGGTTTTTCTGGATTAGAGGGACCAATAGGTACCCATGGAATTCCCGGGTGTAATGGAACGGATGGCAAAACAGGGTTTGAAGGAATGCCCGGGTTACCAGGAGGTAGAGGACCTATTGGACCTCAGGGTGATTCTGGTCCTAGGGGTGATCCTGGCGAGGGTGGTATCAACTCGAAGGGAACCAAAGGAGAAAGAGGCGACTCGGGATTACCCGGTCTTGTTGTAAGTTACTTATTGATACTTATTCAACTTGTACTGAGCTACCTCTTATACAATATTTCGTTAACTACTTCCAACTGCGATTAGAAATTGAACTTTTAGCTTTGGTAACAAATAATCGCGTCAGTTAAAAAAACGTTTTGACCTTTTCTAAATGTAGGGTTTATCTGGTTCAGACGGACCTCCTGGATACCGCGGGGAAAGAGGTGACCATGGAGATCCGGTAAGAAACCGTCCTGATCCGTAGTTACTCTGTGAAAGCTCACTTACATATTTCTCTTGATTGTTACTGGTACTCACTAGGGTTATGCTGGAGATACGGGCCTTCCTGGTATGAAAGGTGACATGGGTGAGTCGCGCCAAGGCACCATGGGCCAAAAAGGGCAGCCGGGTGAGAAAGGGTCTTCGGGTACTTCTCAGACCCAGAAACCGGAAATATCCACTATAATCAAAGGCCAAAAAGGCGGGCTAGGTGAAGACGGTGAAAAGGGTATGACCGGCGACGATGGACCCCGAGGCCTTGATGGCAGACAAGTAAGTTGGCGAAATCTTGGCTAAAATCGTAATAGAAACTAAAAAAAAAATTGTCAAACGACGATTGAGTTACGTGTGTTACATGAAGTTTACATGAATTTCTTAAGCTTGCCAAAGCTTTGGCCAGTTTCCCATGTTTTACTATTAGTTTTTTTATTTAAGGGAGCCGAGGGTAATTTTGGTTCCAAAGGGGTGAAAGGCGACCCCGGGATGCAAGGTCCTCGCGGAAAAGAGGGCAAACTTGGACATATGGGGCCTACCGGCATTAAGGGATTTAAGGGAGCCCCAGGCTATGCGGGACTACCGGGAGTAGATGGCGATAGGGTAAATCTACCCCTTCTCTTCGTATCAAACAAGCTATGTATGTATGTGTTTCCTTATAATTAGGGCTATTTTGGCGACGCTGGAGATCCTGGAGTACCAGGACGACAGGGTCCACCTGGACCCAAGGGTGGATATGATCCTACTTCTGAAGAAGAAGGCATAGTAGGCCCTGAGGGGGCCCAAGGACCCATAGGTAGGAAAAGACACATTTATATCAGAATTTACATTGAGGCTCCCGTATACCTTAGCTCGGTATAGGCGGTTATCATGGGGAATTTCGGAAGAACTTTTTGAGAAAACCAGTGCATTTAATGAAAAAAAATTTAACAGTACTCTTGAGCTTGCTAACAGGTAGTGCACAACCAAGTGCACATTTTTTTTGCAATGATTAATAAATTAGCAACATGCAAATGAAGCTTGCAACTATGAGAAATACGTTACCTAAAAATCTGAGCTGCTAATAAAAGAAAACTTTATATTTTTTTAATTCTCTTTCAAATCTGAGAAACCGTTTCTGAGAAATCTTGTTCCGAAATTTTGACGACTTGATTTGGGCATTGTGCTGCAACAGCAAAGTGTGGAGATAAATTGTACTTTTCAGAAGCAAAGCAAGCGTAGAAACTTTGCCTGCAATTAGCTATCTATTTCTTTTCTTATGCAAGGCTTTCGAAAAACAATAACAAACATCAATGCCATCTGTAACTCTTTCCCATCAATAAGCTAAGGTATACAGCCTTAACGTGTAGAATTTCTTTTGACAAGCTCCAAAATCCAAAACTAAACTAATTTCTGCGTTTAATTCTAGGACGTCCTGGGCCACAAGGCTTAGATGGTAATAGAGGCAACACTGGTGGCTACGGAGCAAGGGGACCACCAGGACCGCCTGGACCACTCGGAGCCCCAGGCAATGATGGACCGAAAGGAATCTCACTTCCCGGCGACGCGGGAGAATATGGTAAATTTTCTGGGATATTTATAAATGCTCAAGTAATATTTTGCGATAGGAACCGATGGACGACCGGGAGCCGTTGGGGATCCAGGGCAATGGGGTCTACCAGGCAACCCTGGACCTAAGGGTGAACCTGGATTGACTGTAATTGGACCAATGGGTATTCCCGGCAACAACGGACGTCAAGGCAGAGACGGAATTCCAGGGGCAAGGGGCGAACCCGGACTACCAGGTACACTTATTATTTTTATTGAAATCTGCGAATCTGAATAGAATTTAATTGTGTTCTACCATTTCGTATTTTCCCGAAGGCTCGAAGGGTATACCAGGCCAAGGAGTCGATATTGTCGGACCGGTTGGTAGTGCGGGATTGCCTGGACCTCCCGGCGATTTTGGCAGAGGTGGTATTGATGGGTTCAATGGAGCACCCGGACCCAAAGGGCTTAGGGGAGATGATTGTGGAATTTGTGAAGATGGTAGAAAGATTTATCCGAAAGCCATTTGGTATTTACTAAAGTGTGTGATTTCCTTCAGGACTTCCTGGCCTTAAAGGAGATGCTGGTGAACCTGGAAATAATGGGTACATTGGAATGGACGGGTTCCCTGGTCTCCTTGGCCCACGAGGCTTAAAAGGAGAACGGGGTAACCCAGGCGCCGTGGGCTTCCCTGGTCCTAATGGCCGACCAGGAGCAGCTGGTACGAAAACACAAAATGTACTGCACCTTAGATAGAGACGCTTAGTTTGTTATTAATATCCTAGGTTTGGCGGGGGATCATGGATTGAGAGGACCAGATGGGGACTTGATTTACCCTACCGAAAACATCAAAGGGTACCTGGGCATGAAGGGCGAAAAAGGATTCCCAGGTACTGAAGGACTCAGTGGGGCAACTGGGGCAATTGGAGCCCCTGGTTTCCCAGGTGTGAAAGGGGAATACGGTCTTAAGGTTGGAAGGAACCTTTTTTTGCGAAAATAAAAACAACGGCTTAACCGAGATTCGTTAGGGAGATTATGGTGACGTTGGAACTCCAGGTAAAGATGGTGAACGTGGCTTGGATGGGCTGCCTGGTACTGATGGCATAGATGCTGATGTTTTGCGCGCACAAACTGGCAACGCTGGCACCCGGGGGCGAACGTAAACATTTTTGTGCCAAATAAAAAATTCTTTAACCTTCGATGTTCGACTTTGATTCACAGAGGCCAACCAGGAGATACTGGTGAAAAGGGACAAAAGGGATCTCAGGGTCCTACATCTGAGCCCAACATCAACATTCCATGGATCAAAGGAGAACCAGGCGATAATGGAATAGACGGTATGTGCTTAAACGTTCCTTTCCAAATCCAGCTCTTCGTCGTGTTTCGATTTCTTTCCATTTATGGAGGTAACCTTAGTCTACTGACTTTGGTCCCTTGGTTAGTTACAAAAGTGACGTAACATAATTCTGTCTATTCATTTATAGTTAAGAATGAGGAAGAGTTTTTAAGTTGTAGTATTTGCGCAGAAAGAGAATCTTGGATGGATTTCCTTAATTTTCCTTTTGCTGTTGCATAGGATTCCGAGGTTTGGAAGGAGACGACGGTTTACGGGGCAATGAAGGATTCCCAGGACCAAATGGTCCCAAAGGCAACACCGGACCATCATACCCAGGTGTTACAGGAGTCAAAGGATACCCCGGAATTGAAGGTGACATGGGAGAAAGAGGCAATCCGGGCGCTTTGGGTGATGCTGGAATAGATGGCTTACCGGTAAGGAATCCAATCTCTTTGGATGAAAAAACTAACAAAAACAATAACAATGCTAGAATATGAATTAAGTTATTTTAAGCTATTCGGATTCTTGTGCGCTCGGGCAATTCTGGTTTTTGAAAAGAAAACTTCGTAATAGGTCTGTTCAGCTCATAGTTTAAATCGAAAACTGCATTAATTTTCGTCGATTTTGAACTATGTTTTAAATGGCAAGCAACTGTAATTTATAACACGGTTTTCGTTCACTTCAAGGGCTTGAATGGAGTTAAAGGAGATCGCGGCGAACCAGGATACGGACTTGAAGGTGCACCAGGCCGACCAGGCAATCCAGGGCCGAAAGGAGAACACGGTGAGGATGGTTTCCCCGGGCTTAGAGGCAAGAATGGAGAAAATGGACCTGCGGGTGACCGAGGTTTCAAAGGGGCTCCGGGTATTGAAGGAATTTTGGGACAAAAGGTAATGTTCGTGCTCACATATGATATCCTTAAGACTACAACCCCTTAATGTGTTACGGAAATTGAATTACTGTCCCTTGGTCATGACAGGGAGGAAAAGGATTACGCGGTATTTCCATACCTGGAATTGAAGGATTGGAGGGTCCTCCCGGACTTCCTGGCTTGAACGGGATTTTCGGAGATATCGGAGAACCAGGAATTGATGGGTTTATGGGACCAAAGGGATTCAAAGGTTTGCCATATGAAAATAATTTCTATTTTGTTTTTTGCTTAAAAAGAACTGTTCTCTTATATCAAATGTAAACTAATTTATTCCTGTCTGCAAAGGACTGCCTGGAGATACTGGAGCTCGGGGCAGTTATGGATTCGATGGCGACCGTGGTCAGCCAGGAAGGGATGGATTTTCTGGAAGAACTGGTGAAAAGGGAGCGAGAGGAGATGTTGGATTGCCTGGTTTCCAAGGTAATACTTATTTTCAACTCCGCGCATATACTCATCCAAAACTAGTCACTCAGTGTATACAACTACAATTAACATTAAGAACTTATCTCTAGAAACGGTGTAGCTTACAGTTTATAAATTGAATACTCTCTTAGGAGAACGTGGTAGCCCTGGTTTTCAGGGAAGACAGGGAGCGTCTGGAATACGAGGACTTCGTGGTGACGATGGATACCAAGGTGCAGAAGGCCCTGCAGGCCGTGTGGGTCCAAAGGTAGGATTTTTAAAAATATTTGTATTTTGCTTATAATGTCTTGAAAATAAAGGGCCTGTTGGGTGACGCTGGTGAAGGAGGGTTTAAAGGACCTCCTGGTGACGATGCGTTTAGTGGACCCAAAGGCGAAGTCGGACAATCAGGTACATAGAAACATTCGGATTTATTGAACTACAAACAATAAGCGTACAAATCTATTTTTACACAGGGTTCCCTGGATTGCCTGGTTATTCCGGACTCGACGGACTTCCCGGTTTTACGGGAGAGAGAGGCGAACCTGGATTGAATGTTCCAGGAAATGCCGGACAAAAGGGGCGTGTCGGTGATGGTGGATATCCCGGCGTATCAGGCAGATCGGGATCTCAGGTAAAAACAAGTTTATTTTTGTTATTGTATGGCATTTAATCGTATAGTAAGAAAGGAATTCAAGTTTGGTCGTATTTTTGTAGGGCGACACGGGAATGATGGGACCACCAGGCTATGATGGACAGACCGGAGATGCTGGAGACGACGGCTTTGCAGGGTACGCCGGCAGAAGAGGGTTGCCTGGAAGCAAGGGAGTTCCTGGACAAACAGGCAGAGATGGTTTCCCGGGTCTTGTCGGGGAACGAGGAGACACTGGTGATCCAGGACGCTCCGGCACGCCTGGTAAGTCACTCGTAGTCATTTATTTCATTTCTAAAATTGTATTTATGGCAAGAAAGGAAAAATAAAGTAGTCAAGCTATGAAGCAACTGAAAAAATTGAGTAACTTGCTAATTCCTTTCATGTAGGTCTACCAGGGGATGTTCGAGTCGGACCTGCCGGGGATAACGGGCGTCAAGGAGACATTGGTGACGCTGGTGAACCTGGTTTACCAGGGTTTAACGCCATCCAAGGCCTACCCGGTGACGTGGGTAGCCGTGGACCACCTGGTCCAGCAGGGCTTAAAGGCATGGTTGGAGAAGACGGGACGTTTGGGGCTCCTGGCATGAAAGTAACTCATAATACGTTGAATGCGACGAATAATCCTTCAATTTGGAAATTTTAATAGGGTTTCAGAGGAGAAGAGGGGATACCAGGATATGGCCTTTCAGGGAGAGTGGGAATAAAGGGACTTATTGGGGACATGGGAAGAACTGGATTACCAGGTAATTGCACAATCGTATTAGCTGATTAAAGGAACTAATTGCATAATAAATTATCGTTGTGGTCAGCGCAAAATTGCATATCTTTTTCACACAGTATTTTTTGAAAAATATTCTCGTTAGGTCCTCCTGGAAGACTTGCACAAAAAGGAGAACCTGGAATACCCGGTCAAATGGGACCACCTGGGGCACAAGGCAGAAATGGACACAAGGGTGCCCCCGGCGATTATGGTTTCGATGGACCACTGGGACAAAGGGGTACTCCTGGGGGTTCTATTAAGGGACCGAAAGGAGAAAACGGAAGCCCAGGTACGCCATTAATAATTCTTTGTCGCCAAATGTATAAATAACCATTTAACTAATAAACTTTTTCTTACTTAGGCCTAGTGGGACCACCAGGTAACGTAGGAAGACCAGGGCTGGAAGGAATCCATGGTACACCCGGAGTACAGGGCGTAAAGGGAGAAGGTGGAGACTTTGGCGAACAAGGGTAAGAAAAAATCAATAAATATTATACACCCTTTACACTTCCATATTCGATCTTTTCTGGTAAAGAACGCTTGGCTTAAGTCTCCCGTGTACCTTAGCATGATGAGCGAAACGGTCACAGATGGCACTGATGTTTGTTATTGTTTTGACAAAGCCTTGCGTAAGAAAGTAAAAAAGAAATTGCTAGCTAGTTGCCGGCAAAGTTTCTACGCTTGTTTTGCTTCTGAAAAGTGCAATTTGCTAACACAGTTTGCTGTAGCAGCATGGTGTCTCAAATCAATTCGTCGAACTTTCGAAACAAGATTTCTCGAAAAAAAGCTCGTAAGATTTAAAAGCAATCTCAAACAAGTTTTCTTTCTTTTTTAACAGCTAGTGGATAACCAAAGGACAGATTTTTAGGCAACGTATTTATCAGTTGTATCATATTTATAGTTGCAAATTCATTTGCAAATTGCTAATTTATTACTCATTGGAAAAAATTGCGTTGGTTGAACACTGCCTGTTAGCAAGCTCAAGATTACTGTCAAAGAATTTTTTAATTAAATTTACTGGTTTTCTCCAAAGTTCTCCATGCTAACCGCCTATACCGAGTTAAGGTATACGGGAGCCTTAAACCGAGCCAAAATTCTTGCATTCGTTCTTTTGGCGTATATAGAAACCACGCATTTTTTTATTTTCTTGTCTGATTTTCTTAATATAGTGCTAAAGGCCAGACTGGATTGGATGGTCCTACAGGATTCCCTGGACTTACGGGACCCAAAGGCTTTAGAGGCGACAATGGAATTGATGGATTACCCGGCATAGTTGGTTTGAAGGGGGTCAGGGGCGACCTTGGGGTACCTGGGCTTCCTGGTTATGACGGTTTCAATGGCACGAAGGTAAACTTGAAATTTGTAGTGAGCAAGTATGTTTGAGACTGTAACTTTTAAGGGTATCACGGGTGACGATGGATTACCTGGGGATAATCCAGAGAAGGGTGAAAGAGGAGATGCTGGTTATAGTGGTACTACTGGGTTAATGGGACCTCCTGGAACATCAGGATACAATGGATTAAAGGGCATTACAGGTGACAATGTCAAACTCGTCTTAACAGCCCCTGAAGTTTTTTGTATGATTTGATGTCTAGGTGATAGAGGAGAACCAGGCTATGCTGGAAGTGATGGTACCAACGGACAAAAGGGTTTTCGAGGAAATCCCGGAAATTCTGGACAAGTTGGTTTTCCCGGACCAAGAGGACCCGCAGGTCCTCCTGGTGACGATGCTCCGCCCCCAGCTCCAGTTCCCAGCAAAGCATTCTTCTTTACACGTCATTCGCAGTCAACTTTCGTCCCTAACTGCCCACAGGGTACCTCGGTACTCTGGGACGGCTATTCGCTCTTGCATTTCACGGGCAATGCCAAGGCTCACGCTCAGGATTTAGGTAACGTTGATCATAGAATTCGGCAAGCACCTCAAGAGATTAAATATTATTTTTTTTGCTGTGCTCAATATAGGAACGCCTGGCAGTTGCCTAAGGAAATTCAACACCATGCCATTCCTGTTCTGCAATATCAACGATGTTTGCGATTATGCCAGTCGCAACGACTACAGTTACTGGCTTTCGACAACAGAAAACATGACCATGTCCATGGCACCCATCGGAGGACCTCACCTTACTAGATATATCTCCAGGTATATTATTGAGCCACAGGAATTCGCTACTATTCACGAAATTATTACAAATTTATTTAACTAGTGGCTAAAGAATACAATACGATTCTATAATTTTCGATATTAATTACTTGCAATAGGTGTTCTGTGTGTGAAACATCGACTCATGTGATTGCAGTTCATTCGCAGTCCAATAATATTCCGCAGTGTCCGAACGGCTGGTACGAGTTATGGATTGGTTACAGTTTCTTGATGGTAAAATAACGCAAAAGATCAGGCATTCGAAAACAAAATATAAATATCTTTTTATTTTATAGCACACAGACTCTGGAGCTGAAGGCGGTGGTCAATCGTTAGTTTCACCTGGATCGTGCTTGGAAGATTTCCGACCCAGTCCCTTCATTGAATGCCAGGGACATGGCCGTTGCAATTATTATTCCACTGCGCAGTCGTATTGGCTCGCTACTATCAATGAGAATCAACAATTCAGCAAACCGCGCTCTGAAACGCTGAAAGCGGGCGATTTGGTTAACCGTATCAGTAGGTGCACGGTCTGTCGGCGAAGTCGCGACAACGAACCCGTCTACACCACCACGACAAGCACACCTACTGCTACCAGACGAACGACACCAACTATTAGAACCACTCCTACCACTACCAGACGAACGACACCAACTACTACCACCACCGAGGGTGAATACGAGGATCTACCGTTATCACAAGGTGAAACCCAAGATTATTACACCGATATAGAAATACCAACTGGCGATGGGAGGTAAAGAGGTAATAACACAGGAGAGGTAGAGATTTTTTTATGAAGATGCAACTTCCTAAATTTTTAAAGCTTTATACTGGTCAAGTGATGTTGTTTTAAGGTGCCTTTTTAGTCAAGAAACTGCGCTTTTTTAAATTGCAGAGCCCAATGAAAAAATCTACTTCATTGGCAACGGTGGTTCACGTTATTGAAAGAAATGTTTTTCTACTGTGGTTTTTCCCCCGCCTTCCCCAAACTAAGAAATGTGCCAACGCCTGATCCCAGTGCCTTTTCACCGTAGTTGTATGCTTTAACGGAAAAAAGTTGATTTTTTAAACGCTCCAAAGGCAAATTCATCTATTCTTGCTACTAACAGAAAAAGAAAACCAGCTCGAAGCTTTCGTTCTTTTTCTTTTTATTTGACTGTACTGCGTGACTGTCGTGTGTTCATATCTGATTCACTGCCATGGAATTGTTCTTCTCAGATAAACGCTGGTATCCTTGTAAGGGTACACCAAAGCCAATACAATCACTTTCTGCTTAGTACATAAGAAGCTTGTCTTAAATGACACAGTTCAACTAGCGAGTGACAAATTCCTAATTTTGCTTACGATAAAGATTTATGAGATAAATGCTTGCGAATAAAGCTTTACTGCGGCTAACACCCGCGGCAATAGTAGCAATTGAACTTGCTATGAAATTTTTTCAGAATACCTGTCTTCTTTAAATAATAAAAAATTAACGAAACTATGATAAGAGGAAACTGCCAATAAACAAAAATATGGAGAAGAGCTGTCGGACCGTTCCCTATCTTGAAAGTCATCACCAACTGGGGAATTCATACACAGTTACATTCATATTTGTATTTATAGAAGCTTCAAGCAGATTAAACATATGCGTATGGGCGAGTGGATAAGACGGAAGCCCTGTGATCGGAAAGTCGCAGGTTCGAAACCCGGTCGAGTCAATTTTATTTCGTAAAAAACGAAATATTAAATGGCTCCCTTTATCTCTGTACGTTATGCCTTCCCGGCAAAGTTCTTATACCCATATTCGACATTGTGAAGCTTCGGCATCACGAGCTCGAATATTGGGGATAGGAAACCGAGCAGGGGAGTTGGGAACAGGGCAAGGCTCTCAATTTTTGACGATTTTTGAAGGGACCTTTTAGAAGGATTTTAAATTTTTATAAATCGAACAATAGATTTAACACTATCATACACGTAGACCAGCTTACTTCATATATTGCATTTATAGAAGTTTCAACGCCTTTTATTTATAAGCGTATGACTGAGTGGATAAGACGCAAGCCTTGTGGTCGGAAGGTCGCAGGTTCGAATCCCGGTCTAGGCACTTAATTTCGTCGAAAAAACGAATTATTAAATGGCTCCCTTTCTCTATACCTTATGCCTTCCCGGCGAGGTTCCTATTCCTATATTCGAAATTGTGTAGCTTCGGCAGCATGAGCTCGAGCTTTTCAAGGTACCCCTTGATACCAGTGTTCTGGATCTTTTTATAAAGATCCGAGCCGATCATGTGGCCGGATCGGATCGGGGCTGCATCGCGAAGTAGTCGGATCGGATCCGTTTTTCTCGAAAAATTGCCGATCCATGTCAGGCCATCTGGTGTCCGAAACATCTTCGAATCTGGCCACCTAGTGTCAACAGTTCAAATGTTACGTCCTTGTTAACTCTCATAGCGTTTGTATCAACCATAGTGGACCAATTGATGAGTAAACTTCCTGATTTTGCATACATCTATCATCATTGATAAATTATGGCCAAACATAGTAAATAATAAATGTGCCTTTATTCCATTCAATTTTATTAAGCAAAATAGCATTTATATTCATCTTTCTTATTATTTTTCAGTTTTTGGACGGATCGGATCGGATCGGATGGATCTAGATCCTCTAAAATATGGATCGGAAATTTTAGGCCGATTTGCAGAATTTGATCGGATCGGATCGAACAAAGTTGCCAATGATCGAGAAGTATCTAAGATCCGACCAAAACAGAAGATCCAGAACACTGCTTGATACAATATTATTCCTTATGGAGAAAAGCCCTGAAAACGCTTTCCTTGCTCGAAAAGAAGCCACGCCCACTTTTTGGCCGAATCCACCAATAGGATTCGTTCTTTTTGCATAGACCCCACCCCTTTGAGCGGATCTTACAAAAATTTCTCAAATTTTCGCCTTTATTTAAAAAATTACAAATCACACAATAGAATATTTTTTTGGAACTTGTTTTTGCGAGGAACGTTTTGTACAACATAAGTAAAACCCCAACCAAAGTTCTGATCCGATCAATCCGGAACTGATCGGATCCGATCAGTTCCGATCAAAGATCAGTTCCGATCAAAGTTTAAGCTTTTATTTCTAAAACTACAAACCGTACCACAAAAAAGGACATTTTTGGAAACTAGATTCTACGGGGAACATTTTGGGTACAAAATAAGCAAACAAGGCGCAGAGGTGCCGAGGTGCCAAGGCGCAGAGGTGCCGATCCCCCCCAGGCCCAAGAGGAGTCCCCCCCCCCAACCCATACAAATTTCCCCGCCCTCCAAATTTTCGAGGTTTCATGTTCATGTTCATGTTCAATTTTCATGTTCTGGGGGGGGGGATTGAATGGAATTCCCCCCCCCCCAGAACATGGCCAAGAGGAGTTACTCCTCACGACCCCCCCCCCCATCAGCACCACTGTTGGGGCGAGTGGGGGGGAGCCAAACAACTCATTTGTATAATTTTAGAATCCAACGCTTATGGTCACAGAAGAAAGATTCCAACAGATTTGGAAGCACTAGCGCTTTGTTTGGGAGGAATAAATTTTACAAAATATTGCGAAAGCAAGCGTTACAATTCTACTCAGTCCTCAAAAACTTTACAATAGCACACAAAGTTCAACCGAAAGCTGCTTTACTGAGCATCCGTCGGGACCCTTCCCACGTGTCAATTTTGCCTTAAAGCACACCAGCCACAGTTGGAAGGGTTAATAACTGAAACGTAATGCATATTGCCCCAACTCCGACGCTTTTAACCAAGGTAGTGGAAATCGTCCAGATCAAGATGCCGCTTATCACAATCGGTCGGAAAACACACGGGCCGCCCATGGAGGACAGGGTCGGCCATAACTTCCGCAGAAGCCCCTTTCATCCCGGTTGTTTCCACGACCTCCCGGGGTAGTCAACAAACCACTTTGCCGTTCATCTTCATACATTTGGGCGGGTGTATCGACGGGGTACCAGCCATAGTAGATTCGGGTGGCGCGCGATCGTTGGTTCGAGAGGACATGATAAGCGGAATTCGGAACCAGATCGAACCATATTTGGGGCCGACCATTTGCGGGGCAGCCAATTGGCTGCCCCGCAAATGGT